>ML312218.1:0-32231 GCA_005239505.1 Nicotiana paniculata | reverse complement strand
TTGTGATATTAATATATTTTGGTTGATTAATCTCGTTTTGTTCAACTACGTTCTTATTATAGTTGATTGAAAGGGCCCTTAATTAACTATTCCTATTTATTATGTATCTACTTGAGAAAGAGTGCATATTTAGGTAATTGCTTGAACAACACCACACCCGGAGTATAGACGCAAGTCATAACCGAGGATTTAATGGTTAGATTAGAGATAACGATACCTTGGGTGCAATCTAAAGTGCATTGTAATGCAATCTAGCGAGCGTAACTTTAGAGAGTGCGTTTAGTAAATTATCATATTTACTTGAGAGAGATTTATGGTAGTTAGAGCGTTCATGATTGACAGAGATAGCCAATTAAATTATAAGAAATACCCAGGGAAGGATTCACCAACGGGGGAAACCATAACCGTAGACCCTTAATTATCATTGTTTACATTAGATTGTTAGTTAATTGTTAATTTATTATTTTTTTATTAGATTTATTAAACATCTCCAATTGATATTCAAAAGTCTTGAGAAAAGTGATTAAGTAACAGTTTAGTATTTTATAGACTCGATTGATACGTAAAATTCCCTGTGGGATCGACTTTGGGTGTAATACCCCAAATTATATTTGTAGCGCCCGTTTAGTCTTTCTATAAGACATAGTTGAGCGTGATCAGTTTTCCTATGTTCTTTTATCAAAATACAAAAATCGACCCCGGACCCGCTTGGTCTAAACTCGAGGTTCGGACCAAAACCCGTTTACCCAATCTCCCCCGAGCCCTGATATGCAATTGGTTTTGGAATCCGAACTTAATTTGAGGTCTAAATCCCCAAAATTTTAAATTCTTAAGTTCTACTCATAAACCCAAATGTTTACAATGAAAAATCTAGATTTTTGGTTGAAAACTCTAAATTGTTAAGGATTGAAAGGAATAAGTTAGAGATCACTTACCAATGATTTGGAGAAGTTTAGGTCTTTGGAAAATCGCCTATGGAGGTTTAGGGTTTGAGAGAATTGGAAAAGAAGTGAAAAACCCGTCAAAAATCTGATATAACAGGTTTTCGCAAATGCGATAAAAATGTCGCATTTGCGACAAAGGGGCATGTCTTAATTGCGACCCAAAATCTCGCATTTGCAAGATCTAGGGTTGACCCAGGACTTTGCAAATGCGAATCCTGATCTCGCAAATGCGAGATCAGAGGCCTGCAACACCAAATTTCAGTTATGATGAAATTTTCTAAGTTTAGACACTCCATAGCCTACCCGAAACACACCCGAGCCCTCGGGACTCCAAACCAAACATGCATGCAAGTCTAGAAATATCATACGGACTTGCTCGTGTGATCAAATCATTAAAATAACATCAAAAACCACAAATTTAACCTCAAAACTCAAGATTTGCTCAAGAACACTCAAATTCCTAACCTTTCATCCGGATGTCCGAATCACGTCAAACCAACTCCGATTCTCATAAAATTTCACAGATAGGACTTAAATATCATAAAAACTTGTTCCGAAATCCGGAACCAAAATACGGGCCCGATATCATCAATTTCACATATTATTTCCTTTCTTTATTTCCTGAATTAACCAGCAGAATAATTTTCTTCAAAAATTGTTTTCTATGATTAGGGACCTCGGAATTAAATTTCGAGCATACTCCCAAGTCCCATATTTTACTGCGGACCTCCCGGGATCGTCGGAACACAAATCTGAGTCCGTTTACTCAAAATATTGACCAAAGTCAACTAAAGCCAAATAACTCTGAAAAAATTTATTTCTCATATTTTGACATAAAAGCTTTTCGGTTTCACGCACGGACTGCGCACGTAAATCAAGGTGATTAAAATTAGTCTTTTTAAGGCTAATGAGCCTGGAATGGAGTCTTAATTTATAAGATAACCCTTTGGGTCATGACAATCTCCACATCTAAAACAAACGTTCGTCCTCGAACAGACATAGAAAATTACCTGAACTAGCAAACAAGTGGGGATATCTACTCTGCATGTGCGACTCGGACTCCCAAGTAGTTGCCTCGACGGGCTGATCTTTCCACTACGCTCGAACTGAGGGGTAACTCTTTGATCTCAACTGACGAACATGTCGGTCTAGAATGGTTATCGGCTCCTCCTCATAAGTCAAATCTTTGCCCAATTGGACAGAGCTGAAATCTAACACGTAGGACGGGTCACCATGATATTTCCGGAGCATAGACACATGGAATACCGGATGAACTAAGGATAACCCTAGAGGCAACGCACGTCTATAAGCTACCTCCCCCACTCTATCAAGAATCTCAAATGGCCCGATGTACCTAGGGATCAACTTACCCTTCTTCCCAAATCTCATAACACCCTCCATGGGTGATACCCGCAGTAGTACTCTCTCTCCAACCATGAATGCCACATCCCGGACCTTACGGTCGGCATAACTCTTTTTCCTAGATGAGCTGCACGAAGTCGTTCCTGTATAACCTTGACCTTATCTAAGGCCTCTTGAACTAAGTCTATACCCAATAATCGAGCCTCTCCCAGCTCAAACCACCCAACTGGCGATCTATGTTGTGCCGGAGAATTTTGGCACATTTAATACCAATTGCTTAGATTTTAGCTCGTTTTAAATGCAATTGTCTTTTATACTTATGTAATTTTGATGTTTTGCAGTGCATGAAGCTTGAGGACCCAAAAACATGGAAACGGAATCAAAAGCCGAAGAAAGACAAGAATGGGCAAAATGCGACCGCATAGTTGAAAATGCGGACCGCAAATCCAACATGCGGACCGCATAATGCCCAGGTGAACCGTAGAGTCCAACAGTCAGTGTGATCAAATACAAGTGAAGAAATGTGGTCCATTATGCGAAGGTCGTAACAGGATTGCGGACCGCATAATGGATCGCAAACCTCCTATAAGAGTGGTTGAAAGCATAAATGCGATGACATTATACGACCGCATATCAACAATGCGGACCGCATAACTGGAATGTGGTGACTTCCTGGAAATAGGGTTTTGAAGATGCGGTGAGATTGAAGAGAATGCGAACAGCATATCTATCGACAGAAATTCGATCGTATATTTGACCTGGAAGGGCATTTTTGTCCGAAATTGGCCCCGAGTTTTATCTCACATTAAATTGATTTATTGGAAATTTGTAGGGGAATCTTGTTCGGAAAAAGAGCTACAATCCAAACTTTGAATAGTACCATCTTTTGGAAGTTTTCAAGTGAAGAATCTTACACTTTTGTAAGCATTTATGACATTTAATATTCCTTTGATTTTGTATTTTAGCATGTGTAGCTACTTTTAAATACTAAGGTTGTGGACCCTAAATGGGTGTAATGTCAATGGGTGTTTAACATTGAATATATGTATAATGGTTGGTTGATATTTATTTACTTCTCATTCTTCATTTATTGTTAGTGGTTGCAAACATTAGCAAGCGCCATTATATTCTTTCTCTACTTGAAAAAGTGTAGGGTTTGGTAGGAGTAAATATCAAAGACTCAAGATTTTAAACCTTGTTTAATGGAATCACTTAGGAATAAGTGTATTTTATTTGGTATGAATTGATTACTCTTAATTGCAACTCTTTTATATTTCGAAAAATCATAAAGAGAAATACTACCCAACTATTGAAAAATATTGGGTAGTTATTTAGAAATCATTTGCATATCAAAAGGATCTTCCATTAGAAATATATCATATTAACACCGGTAGCATTACATTTCATTGAAGGGGACACAACTTTGGTTTAGATAATCAAATTAATTACAACCTTATTTAATCATCCTTGTTATTAAATTACAATTCAATCTACTACAATACTTTTGTTACTCTAACGGAATAGAAATACGAGTTAAGTTAAAATTCACACTACTCAAGTAAACTTTTCCCACCTATTCCCTGTCGGTTTCGACCCCAACCTCGTTGGGTTACTATATTTAATATCGATCACTTTACACTATTTTAAGGTATAATTTGAGCGTATCAAATTTTGGCGCCGTTTACGGGGAATACGGTTTTGAAATTACTAATTAGTGTGCACTTTACTTTACATCTTTTCTATTCCATCATATTTTGCTTGCTTTGCTTGGTGTGATAGGTGAGAATGGCCGAGTATGAGGAAGATGAGCATCCTTTTGCGGACATTGAGGAATATCTTGATGATACCAATGATATCCTTCCTCCACGGGTGGAGGCTACTACATTCAAAGTAGAACATGGGTTAATCCTAATGCTTAAAGCAGAAGGATTATTCAGAAACTCTACCGATGATGATCCAACGCAACACCATAGGAACTTCTTGGGTGTATGAGCAACACCATAGGAACTTCTTGGGTGTATGATCCATGCATAAGCAGAACAATGTAACAGACGACGCCTTGAGATTTTGAGTATTCAAATACTCATTGACTAGAGAAGCGAGAAAGTGGATTCAAAATCTACCTCCTCAATCCATCACTTCTTGGCCTGAGCTTGTCCGTGCCTTCTTGTCCAAGTGGTTCCCTCAGAGCAAGAAGTTTGAGCTTAGAGATAAAATCTTCTTCTTCAAACAAATACCAGGAGAACACTTACATGAAGCGTGGGACCGATTCAAGTTGTACTTAGTGAGGTCACCGAACCATGGTTTTCCGGATGGAATTCTGATGGAGAAGTTCTACATAGGTTTGGATCCATTGTCTCAGTCCATAGTAAAAAATGCAGCAGACGGATCTTTCATGGACAAATCATTCACCCGGGTTACACAAATTCTGGACAAAATAGCTAAACACAATCAAGCATGGCATTCCGAAGATGCTAGTGGTGGAATTTCTTATGGTACTCCTTCTCTTACCAATATGATCAAAGAAAATCAAGAGAGAGCCCAATTGATTGCCGGTCTTTCCACCAACATTGATGTGTTGACAAAGATGTTCACGGAGAGCCAAACAAAGAAGGTAAATGTTGTGGAAGACATGCATCCGATGGGAAATCAAGAGTTTGAAGAAGCCAACTATGTTCATAATTCTCAAGGAGGATATCGCCAACAAAATCAATGGAGGCCAAACCCGCAAGGGCTAGGTCAACAAAATTGGTGCAATGAACAAGGTGGTTCGAGTCAAGGTAATCGGAACAACAACAATAGAAATTATTCCAACCGGAGCTCCAACCCCTATGTTCCAACGAAGGGGCAGTATTACAAGGAGGGTCCTTCAAATGAATCCAAGTTAGAAGGGACGATTGAAAAGATCTTGCAAAATCAAGAGAGAGGTGATGCTACAATGAAGAACATGTCTGAAATCATAGGGTCACATACCGCCTCTATACAAAAGCTTGAGATGCAAATGCGAGACTTGTCAAGATAACAAAACCCTAAGCTAAAAGGTACTCTTCCAAGTGATAAGATCGTCAACCCAAAGGGGAATGTGAGCGGTTCATCTTCTCATTGCATGGCTATTACAACTAGAAGCGGTAAGGTCCTTCAAGGAGAGAGTGAACGAGTAGTTGAGTTAGATGATCTTGAGCAACAAGTTGAGGCACAAGTCGAAGTGCCGGTTGTTTTTGAAAGTGAGAAGCCTTTCCAAGAGGTGAAAATCCAAAAATGAAAGCATGAGGAGGTTAAGGAAAAGGTGAAGGAGAACCCAAAAGCTCCTCCACCGATTCCTCGACCTACTCCTCCATTCCCTCAAAGGCTTGCAAAGAGGGTAGATGATGGCAAGTTCGAGAAGTTCTATGATATTTTGAAGCAATTGTCAGTAAACATCCCTTTCTTGGAGGCTTTCCAAGAGATGCCGAGATTTGCCAAATACTTAAAGGACTTGATGACCAAGAAGAGATCCACCAAGAATGAAGTGGTGAACATGACTCACCGGGTTAGTGCTATTATTTCCACAACCACCGTTAAGAAGAAGGAAGACCCGGGAGCATTCACCATTCTATGTACTATCGGGTTGAGAGATTTTGCAAGGGCACTTTGTGATAATGGTGCTAGCATAAATTTGATGCCTCTTGCTATTTACAAGCAAGCGGGATTAGGTTTTCCAAGACCCACAAGTATGAGATTGCAAATGGCCGACCGTTCAATCAAGAGACCCGTGGGTATTGTTGATGATGTCTTAGTAAAAGTGGGGAAGTTCCTCCTCCCGGCCGACTTTGTTATCCTTGATTGTGCGGTTGACAAGGAAATTCCTATCGTATTGGGAAGACCATTCCTTGCCACAAGAATAGCCTTGATGGACTCAGAACGAAATGAAATCAAATTCCGAGTGAATGATGAGTAAGTCACTTTCCAGGATAGTAAGGATTTGAAGTTGCCGAACGCATATGACGGGATCTCGGTAATAGATGTTGTTGATGAGGTTGAGGATGCTAGTGACATGATGATGGAGGAAGAGTGCCTTGGTGAGGCCTTGGCGGCAATCTTGGTAAATTTTGATGGAGAGGACATGGAGGAGTATGTAGAAGCCGTGAATGCATTAGAAGGACGCGGGTCCTACTCTTATGCACCGAAGAAGCTCTTTATTGACTTAGAGAAGAGAGCCACTCCTCCCGCAAAGCCTTCCATCCTGGAGCCACCACAACTTGAGCTCAACTCACTTCCGTCACATTTGAGGTACAAATTCCTTGCCTCTAATGATACTTTACCCGTAATCGTTTCCTCTTTATTAGATGATGTGCAGGTAGGAAAATTGTTGAATGTCTTGCGGGAACACCGACAAGAAATTGGATGGAAAATAGCGGACATCCGAGGGATTCCCGCCGGAATTTATAGCATAAAATCCAATTGGAAGATGGGAGAAAGCGGAGTGTTGAACACCAAAGGAGGTTGAATCCATCGATGCAAGAGGTGGTCAAGAAAGAGATAATCAATTGGTTAGATGCTGGGGTTGTCTACCCCATTCCAGATAGTCCATGGGTGAGTCCGGTGCAATGCGTACCAAAGAAGGGAGGTATGACAGTAATTCACAACGAAAAGAATGAGATTATCCCTACACGGACGGTCATCGGGTGGGAGTATGCATGGACTATCGAAAGCTCAACAGTGCCATGTGCAAAGATCATTTCCCTATGCCTTTTATTGATCAAATGCTTGATTGGCTAGCAGGAAGATCATTCTATTGCTTCCTCGATGGGTATTCCGGCTATAACCAAATCAATATAGCATTGGAGGACTAAGAAAAGAAAACATTCACTTGCCATATGGAAACTTCGCCTTTAGCCGGATGCCGTTTGGTTTATGCAACGCTCCGGCTACCTTTCAAAGATGCATGATGTCGATCTTCTCAGACATGGTGGAGGATTTCCTAGAGGTTTTCATGGATGAATTTTTGGTGATAGGTGATTCTTTTGAGCATTGTCTTGACAATCTTAGACAAGTGCTCAAGCGATGTGAGGAGACCAACCTTGTACTTAACTGGGAGAAATGTCACTTCATGGTGGACGAAGGCATTCTCTTGGGGCACAAGATTCCAAAACATGGCATAGAGGTTGATCGAGCAAAAGTTGAAATCATCTCCAAACTTCCTCCACCAACATCAGTAAAAGGTGTCCGAAGCTTTTTAGGGCAATACCGGATGTTATCAGCGTTTTATCAAGGACTTCTCCAAAACTGCAAATCCTATGTGCAAGCTCCTTGAAAAAGATGTCAAGTTTGTGTTTGATGAAAAGTGCCTTAAGGCATTCGAGGAGCGAAAAGAGAAGCTCACCACGGCACCCATTATTGTCATACCGGATTGGTCTCTTCCATTCGAACTCATGTGTGACGCCAGTGGTGTAGCTATTAGAGAAGTTCTGGGTCAACGGCGTAACAAGGTTCTTCATCCCATTTATTATGCAATCAAGACACTCAACGGGGCACAAGTGAACTATACTGTGACAGAGCAAGAGCTTCTTGCCATTGTATATGCTTTTGAAAAGTTTTGAGCTTATTTTTTGGGGTCTAGGGTGGTGGTGTACACCGACCATGCCGCTCTTCGCTATCTCATGGAAAATAAAGATGCCAAACCCAGGTTAATCTGGTGGATCCTCCTATTGCAAGAATTTGACTTTGAAGTCAAGGATCGTAAAGGCACAGAAAACCAAGTAGCGGATCATCTCTCTAGGCTTGAAGAAGACGGGCGACCGAAGGAAAATCTTGACATCAATGATGCTTTCCCTGATGAGCATATTTTGGTGTTGTTTTCTTCATCTACTCATTGGTACGCCGATATTGATAACTACTTGGTTAGTGACCTCATTCCGGATGGACTGGAAGCTTACCAAAAAAAGAAGTTTTTGAGAGAGTGCCGGTAATATTATTAGGAAGAACCATTCTTATTCCGTATTTGTGCTGATAACATCATTAGGAGGTGCATTCCAGAAGAAGAGATGATGCCAATTCTAAAGGCATGCCATGACTCACCGGTTGGGGGTCATCATGGGGGTAATCGAACGGCAGCAAAGGTACTTGAATGTGTCTATTATTCATCATCGGTTTATAAAGTTGTAAATCAAATGGTCAAGGATTGTGACCAATGTCAGAGGCAGGGATCAATCTCTAAGAGGCATGAAATGCCACTGCACTTTGTGATGGAGGTCGAGATCTTTGATGTGTGGGGAATTGATTTTATGGGCCCCTTTGTAAGCTCATATGGTATGAAATACATCTTGGTGGCTTTGGACTATGTGTCCAAGTGGTTTGAAGCAATTTCCCTACCAAACAATGAGGCAAGGTGTGTAACCGCATTCTTAAATAAAAATATATTCACGTAGTTTGGCACTCCTAGAGCCATTAGTGATGGTGGGTCTCACTTCTGTAACAAGTCTTTCATTGGGCTACTAGAGAAATACGGCGTCATGCATAAGGTGGCCGAACCTTATCATCCCCAATAAAGTGGCCAAGTTGAAGTTTCCAACCGGGAGATAAAGAATATTCTAGCAAAGACTGTTAATGCCAACAGGACCGACTGGTCAAAGAAGCTAGATGATGCATTGTGGGCATACCGCACGGCGTACAAAACCCCTATTGGCACTTCACCTTACCGGTTAGTCTTCGGAAAGGCTTGTCATCTACCTGTAGAATTTGAGCACAAAGCCATGTGGGCTTTAAAAAGGTTGAACTTAGATGGGCTGAAGCTGTAAATTTGAGGTTAACACAATGCAATGAAATGGAGGAATTCCGTTTCCATGCATAACAAAAAGATCTTGAAAAGGGAGTTCAAGTCGGGTGAATTGGTTTTGATTTTCAACTCAAGGCTCAAATTATTTTCGGGCAAGCTAAAATCAAAGTGGTCCAGCCCATTCAAGGTGGTAGATGTATCCCTTTTTGGAGCTGTTGAATTAGAATCTGAGGATGGGCTCCGAACCTTTAAAGTAAATGGCCAGTGAGTCAAGAACTACTTGGGCATAGATGGAGAAAAATACTTGGTAGAACAGTTGGATCTCAAAGAAGGGCCATGCCCGACCAATGAGTAAGCCCGAAGAGGGGCCAACTTCGTCGTGCAGCGACGTTAAATCAAGCATTTCATGGGAGGCAACCCATGTGTGGTAACATTTTTTATTTATTAGTTTACCCTTTAAATTTTAATTTTTTTTTAGACGAATTAAGTTGAGCAATTTAAAGTGTGTCTTAGAGTGCAGGTGATTCAAAAAGGTCATAAAATAGGGTAAAATTGCGAGTAAAAGGAAAAAGAGTCACCATGGGAAGTTTGCTACACATATGCGGACCGCATAGTGGTCGCAAACCTGGGCAGTATGTTTAGAAAAAGTTGATGGTAGAAATGTGGTAAGATTGTGCACTTTGCGGTCCACATATTAGTTATGGGATCGCATAAGTGCACCGCATTGAGAAAGTCAAACCACCTGAGTTGATATCACTGCATAACACTTATGCGGTCGCATAATGTGTATGCGGTGAACTTACCCATCGCATTCTCGCAGGTAAGTATATCCCTACCCCATTCGCACAATTCCACCATACGCACACTTGCACAAAACAAAAATAAAACAAAACAAAAAAGAAGAAGGGAAATCGGCTATTTTGAACGTGAAAGAGTGAACAAAGATCACATTGCTTGAATTCATATCCTTGCTTGTGTCTCATTCGTCTAGAATCTGGCATGCTCTCCTTCCTGACCTCATTTCTGTTAATTTTAGTTTTAAATTTTTGTCTGTTGTTCATGTGATTTAGTCTTTGGTTCTCTCTTTGATTTTGTGTCGTTCTTTTAAATCATTATGAGAGTTCTTGCATAATTGAGTAGGTTGAGATTGCTGGGTAGTGAATCTAGGAACCACCATTGTAGGGTTAGAAACAAACCATGGGGACGATGACGCTCTGCGGCCCGCAAAGTTGAAGTGCGGTCTGCATTCGTGCCGTAGAGAAAATTCTAGGTGGCCTGAGGAAGATGATCAAATGTAATGGCTTTGCAATAGCATAAGCGATATGCGGACCACAAAGCCACCGCATACCCAGACAGTCACTACCCAGTCTTGGCAGGTTGTTTGCGGCAGTTTTACGATCGCATATCCAACTATGCGGTGGATTTTGCGATCGCATTGTGTGAGTGCATTTTCTTGTGCTCAGTTTTGCGATGGATATGCGATCGCATAACTCATCGCATAATTGTTTCATCTCTTGCAGATTGATATTTGCGACAGGTTTGCGGTCCGCATAGTGGTTATGCGACCGCATACCCTGTCGCATTTTTTATTATTCTTTGTATCATTTTTATTTCATGTCTGCTATGTCGCTCACACTTCGTCTCTTTACAGATATGGCTCCGAAGAAATCTATTGCTGGAAAAAAGAGGACCTCATCTAGACATCTAGCACAACAAGTCGAACGTGCACGGAAAGAACCATCTCGACCTATTGCTCAACATCCCTCCCAGTATGATGAGGAGGAGACCTTGCCCTCAGTCGACCTACACGCTGAGGCAAGAAGAAAGAGGGGAGATGATTTCCAAATCCGGTTTGAGGTCACAAGATCTAGGAGTCTGTATAAAGAAGGGCTCACAAAACGAAAAATCCTCGAAGAGAAACAGTTGAGTCTGAACGGACTACAGGAGCAGTACCCTCACATACTGGAGAATATCAAGGATAGAAACTAGGATTGCTTCACTAACATGCCTGATGATTTCAATGAAACAGTAGTGCGAGAGTTCTATTCATCCTACGGGGCCTCCAGAACAGCACATCACAAGCGCAACAACGTCTTCTGTGAGTCGATCATTGTTCGGGGGAAGTCGGTGCTTTGTGACAAGGACACAATAAATGACTTATACTTTAAAAGTTGGAGTCCGGGCACAACTGAGTATGAGGCAAAATGAGCCAACAGAGATGGTGAGCGAGCCTAGATTGCCTCAGTGATCGCAAAGGGGACCCCTGCTTGGATTGACCCTCTGCACAAAATATTCAAGGAAGATATTACACGAGAGGGTAGATTCTGGATCAGATTTGTCACCGCTCGCTTGATACCATCCCGGAATGAGACTGACATAAGCATTGAGAAAGCTCTTCTCATTGCATGCATTATGACTAGGATCAAGATTGATGTCGGCGACATTATCTTCCGAGAGTTAGGGGTCTAAGCCAACCATACTTCCACATCACTTCCCTTCCCATGCTTGATCACCGCCCTCTGTAAGGCGGTGGAAGTTCCTTCACTACCACACCATGACAAGATGGGCAAAGCGCTGAAGGATATTGATATCACGCGCATCAGTGACGCGGTGCCATATGTAGTCGCTGCTATTCTAGAGATTCAAATCCAGATTCCTACTGTTGCAGACACTTCATACTCCCAGCCACCCACTTCTCCTCCGGCCACAGTGGCATCCACTGCCACCCCAGATTCCACCTCTCAGGCCACTATTGCTCAGCCTTCTGCTACCCTACAGCTCTTTCGAGGCTAGGTATTTTAGCTCAGCATGCCAATGCAAAGGTAGACCGACTTCTGAAGGACCTCCCCACTCTGATGAGGCAGGCTCTTACTCCTATCCAGTCCTCAGTGACAGCACTCCAGCAGCATCATGCCTTCTATGAAGATCGCCTCCAGCGGATTGAGGTTTCACTTGAGAGGGTATAGCTGGGTGAGGTTGGAGAACTACCCAAGCTCCGTGATGAGGCTGACACACTGAAGACCGAGCTCCATAAAATAAAAAATCTGGAGTTCGATCTATCCTCCTTCATGCCCAAGGAAGCAGAGCAGGGAGCGGGTATGGCTGTGGCAGGGTTCGACCTTGACTTCTCCACACTGATGACAGCACCTGAGCCACAGACTGTCGGGGCTTCTAAGCACATTGACATCCCTTCTGGGGATGATTCTGGACACGCTGTGGAGTCCGAGGCTGGGGAGACAGACGAGGAGGAGACAGACGAGGAGTCATGGTCCGATGAGGATGAGGGTCCTCGGGAGAAAGGCAAGCAGGTTGCCATCCCTACAGCTGCAGAAAATAAGGAAGAAGCAGCTATTCAGACAGCGATTGAGCACTCGCTAGCAGACATGGTCACCAGAGCCACATCATCGACCATTCCTCGATCAGCAGGCGAGGCAAGCAGCTCCCAGGCCCCAATCCCATCATCAGGGCAGGTGGAGGTCACACCTTCACCCGTGGAGGTCACTCCTCAGGCTGCGACCTCATCAGTCCCAGCCACAGAATCAGAGGGTGACCACACCACCATTCAGCAGGCTACAGACTCCCATAGCGCTTAGTGCACCCCAGGGAGCCCCTAATACTCTATTTTTCATTTCTTATGCATTGGGGACAATGCATGCTTTTCAGTTGGTGTGGGGTAGCCTTGTATATCTTGTATATATTTTTGTAATCTTGTTACAATTTTTTAGTGATCTTGGTGTATATAAGCAAATTTCTCTTCAACTCATGTATATAATTGTGTTATCTTTGTACATATAAAAAAACCAAAAACATCTAGATAGTTGTATGCATGTACATCTTTAGTAATTAATAATGAATTCCCCTTGGTTTTTCTTTGCCGGGTTCTTTTCCAATGGTGTAATAGTAGAACCATGGCAGTAGAATGAACATTTTGACCGGTTTGGTGTGAGTGTCTAGTTTCAAGCATGTATGGCTATAAATAACCTATACCCTTCCGTTGTTAAAAAAACAAAAACAAATATTGTTGATCATCTGGGTGAACTTGAGGCTTGCTCTGTGACTCTATGATTACTTAGAATGTTCCGAGTTTCCAAGTGTAAAACTATGTTGAGCCAAACAGTTCATGTGCCATGTGTGTTAGTTTTGTGTAAATAATTCTTGTGTTTACTTCTGTCATCTAAAACTTGCCTGGTTGGTCTTTCGATGCTCATGATAAGTACATTTAGTTGGAGAAATGACCTTAGGCAGTCTTTGTATTATTTGAAAACCCAGTTAGCCCTTCAAGCTACCCATTGTATAGACATTATCACTAGTTACCCCACTTGAGCCTTTAACCTTTTCTTTGGTCACCTCATTACAAACCTTGCCCATTTTGTAAAATAATTCTCTCTTTTGAACTCGTCCCTCCTTGAACATTGAGAATTAGGCTAAAAGCCTAAGTTGTGGGTGTGGTGTCAAGTTGGAAATTGGTAAGGTTGTACAGTGAGTGTAAGAACCTATACCTCAAAGTGTTCACATGAAATTATTCAAGCTCCAAAAGAAAAAAAAATGAGAAGAAAAAGAAATATTTGTATATATATCGAAATATGGAGCCTTGAAGAAAACTAGAGAGGTATTTAAGGTGGTTCGATGTTTGTAACTAAGAGCCAATGAGGACTGTGTGGTTTGAAAAGAAACAAAGGACAACAAGAAAGAAAAATGTGAGTAGTGTTCAAGGAGGGTGTAGTCACTTGTACCCAAATATTTATCCAACCCTTCCATAAGCCTACATTACAAGCTTAAAAAGTCCTTATGGGATCTCCAACAGAATATTCTTAAATAGGCGACGAATTAAAATAAGGGCAAGCTTATGGTATGATGTGTTGTAACACTTGAAACTCTTTGTGAGAGTGAGTGTTTTGTAAATATGTCCCTTTTGTTGTCATTGTAAATATTGTGAGTTTGGGACTTTCTTTCTGGTGAGGCCATTTGAACTGTGAGGTCTAACAGAAGTCGAGCTCTTGAAGTCGAATGCAAAGGTACTCAGCTGAGAGTAACGTTTTGCCAAATTGGTCGAGGCTCGAAGTTCACAAGTTGATCAGTTTCTTTGTAAATAGCATGATTGTTCATAAAGGGTAAATAAACGAAATTGCATGCTTGTAATATTGACGATTAACACTGTCCACGGTCACTATTGTTTCATGTCGTTTAGTTTGAGTCTAGAATAGGATAGGGTTGTTTTAGTTGGTTGAGGACAAGCACGAGTTTAAGATAGGGGTGTTGATGTGCCGGATAATTTCGGCACATTTAATACCAATTGCTTAGATTTTAGCTCGTTTCAAATGCAATTGTCTTTTATACTTATGTAATTTTGATGTTTTGCATTACATGAAGCTTGAGGACCCAAAAACATGGAAATGGAATCAAAAAGTCGAAGAAAGACAAGAATGGGAAAGATGCGACCGCATAGCTGAAAATGCGGACCGCAAATCCAACATGCGGACCGCATAATACCCAAGTGAACCGCAGAGTCCAACAGTCAGTGTGGTCAAATCCAAGTGAAGAAATGCGGTCCATTATGCGACCGCATAACAAGTTTGTGGGACGAATAATGGATCGCAACCCTCCTATAAGAGTGGCTAAAAGCATAAATGCGATGACACTATGAGGCCGTATATCAACAATGCGGACCGCATAACTGGAATGCGGTGACTTCCTGGAACTATGGTTTTGAAGATGCGGTGAGATTGAAGAGAATGTGGACCGCATATCTGTTATGCGACAAAATGCGGCCGCATATTTGACCTAGAAGGGCATTTTTGTCCGAAATTGGCCCCGAGTTTTAGTCCACTATAAATAGATTTATTGGGGTTTTGTGGGGGCATCTTGTCTGGAAAAAGAGCTACAATCCAAACTTTGAATAGTCCCATCTTTTGGAAGTTTCAAGTGAAGAACCTTGCAATTTTGTAAGCATTTATGACATTTAATATTCCTTTGCTTTTGTATTTTAGCATGTGTGGCTAGTTTTAAATACTAAGGTTTTGGACCCTAAATGGGTATAATGTCAATGGGTGTTTAACATTGAATATATGTATAATGGCTGGTTGATATTTATTTACTTCTCATTCTTCATTTATTGTTAGTGGTTGCAAACATTAGCAAGCGCCATTATATTCTTTCTCTACTTGGAAAAGTGAATTTTGGTTTGGTAGGAGTAAATATCAAAGACTCAAGGTTTTAAACCTTGTTTAATGGAATCGCTTAGGAATAAGTGTATTTTATTTGGTATGAATTGATTACTCTTAATTGCAACTCTTTTATATTTGGAAAAATCATAAAGAGAAATACTACCCAACTATTGAAAAATATTAGGTAGTCATTTAGAAATCATTTTCATATCAAAAGGACCTTCCATTAGAAATATATCATATTAACACCGGTAGCATTACATATCATTGAAGGGGACACAACCTTGGTTTAGATAATCAAATTAATTACAACCTTATTTAATCATCCTTGTTATTAAATTACAATTCAATCTACTACAATACTTTTGTTACTCTAAC
Source organism: Nicotiana paniculata (assembly GCA_005239505.1). Taxonomy (NCBI): domain Eukaryota; kingdom Viridiplantae; phylum Streptophyta; class Magnoliopsida; order Solanales; family Solanaceae; genus Nicotiana; species Nicotiana paniculata. Next base: position 16,629 of record ML312218.1, on the reverse strand, counting down.
GGAATAGAAATACGAGTTAAGTTAAGATTCACACTACTCAAGTAAACTTTTCATGCCTATTCCCTGTGAGATTCGACCCTAACCTCATTGGGTTACTATATTTGACATCGATCGCTTTACACTATTTTAAGGTGTAATTTGAGCATATCAATCTACACCATCTACCATATAATGCCTCATAAGGAGCCATCTGGATGCTCGACTGATAACTATTATTGTAGGCAAACTCAGCTAATGGCAAGAATTGATCCCAGGAACCCCCAAAATCAATAACACAAGCGCGGAGAATATCTTCCTAGATCTAAATAGTACGCTCGGACTGCTCGTCCATCTGAGGATGAAATGTTATGCTCAACTCAACTCGGGTACCCAACTCTCACTGAACTTCCCTCCAAAAGTGCGAGGTAAATTGCGTACCTCGATCAAAAATAAAAGACACGGGCACACCATGAAAGGCGAATAATCTCTCGAACATATATCTCTGCCAACCGCTCCAAAGTGTAAGTACTTGCCACTGGAATGAAATGTGGTGATTTATTCAACCTATCCATAATAACCCAAATGGCATCGAACTTTCTCTGAGTCCATGGGAGTCCAACAACGAAGTCCATAGTGATACGCTCCCACTTCCACTCAGGAATCCCTATCTGTTGAAGTAAACCACCGGATCTCTGATGCTCGTATTTCACCTGTTGGCAATTCAAACAACGAGAAACATAATCAACAATATCCTTTTTCATCCTTCGCTACCAGTAGTGCTGCCGCAGGTCCTGGTACATCTTGGCAGCACTCGGGTGAATAGAATACTTAGAACTGTGAGCTTCTTCAAGAATCAACTCACGAAGGCCATCAATATTTGGCACACATATACGAACCTTCATCCTCAAAACACCATCATCTCCAACTGTAAACTTTTTGGCACCACCGTGCCAAACTGTGTCCCTAAGGACCATCAAGTGCGGGTCATCATCCTGCTGATCTATGATACGCTCGAATAAGGAATACCGAGCAATTATACAAGCTAGAACATGGCTGGGAGAAATATCCAACCTCATGAATTGATGGCCAAAGTCTGAATATTTGAAGCTAACGGTCTCTCACCAACTGGAATACATGCAAGGTTGCCCATACTTACTGTTTTCCTACTCAATGCATCGGCCACCACAATGGCCTTTCCTGGATGATACGATATAGTGACTTCATAATCTTTCAATAACTCTAACCATATTCTCTATCTCAAATTAAGATACTTTTGCTTGAACAAGTACTGGAGGCTACGATGATCTGTGTAAACCTCACATAGCACGCCATAAAGATAGTGCCTCCATATTTTCAATGTATGAACAATGGCTGCCAACTCTAAGTCATGGACAGGATAATTCTTCTCATGAATCTTTAACTGCCGAGACGCATATGCTATCATCCTGCCCTCTTGCATCAATACCGCTCCCAACCCAACACGGTAAGCATCACAATATACCGTGAAAGATCCTGAACCTGATGGTAACACCAATACCGGTGCTGAAGTCAAGGCTATCTTAAGCTTCTGGAAGTTTGCCTCACACTCATACAACCATATAAATGGGGCACCCTTCTAAGTCAATCTCGTCATCGGGGCTGCTATAGACGAGAACCCCTCCACAAAACGACAATAGTATCTCGCCAAACCCAACAAGCTCCTGATTTCCATAGCTGAAGTGGGTCTAGGCCAATTCTTTACTGCCTCTATCTTCTTAAAATCTACCTAAATACCCTTTGCTGATACGACGTGACCCAAGAAAGCTACCGAATCTAACCAGAATTCACACTTTGAAAATTTTGCATACAACTGATTATCTCTCAAAGTCTGGAGTGCTATACGGAGATGTTGTTCATGCTCCTCCCGAATGCGGGAGTATATAAGAATATCGTCAATGAACACAATTATGAAGGAATCTAGATAAGGCTTGATAACTCGAGTCATCAAATCCATAAAGGTTGTTGGGGCATTAGTCAAGCCAAAAGACATCACCAAAAATTCATAGTGCCCATACTATGTCTGAAAGGCTGTTTTAGTAATGTCGGACGCCCTAATCTTCAACTGATGGTAGCCCGGTCTTAGATCAATTTTCGAAAACACGCTGGCACACTTAAACTGATCAAATAAATCATCGATTCTCGGCAATGGATACTTATTTTTTATAGTAACTTTATTCAACTGCCGGTAATCTAGACACATTCTCATCGATCCATCCTTCTTCTTTACGAACAAAATCGGTGCATCCTAGGGCGAGACACTAAGCCTGACGAAACCTTTATCAAGCAGGTCTTGACTGTTCTTTCAATTCTGCTGGGGCCATCCGATATGGAGGAATAGAAATGGGCTGAGTGCCCGGAGCAACATCAATAAAAAAATCGACATCTCTGTTGGGTGTCATCCCCGGCAGGTCTGCAGGAAACACTTCGGGAAACTCCCGAATAATAAGCACTGACTCTATTGAAGAAACTTCGGCATCAGAATCACAATTATGATCCAAATAAGCCAAACATCCTTTCTCAAACATCCTTTCTCAGAGGACTCCGCCTTGGGTCTGGATGGAAATGCATATAATCGGGGCTGAGCCCCACCACCCTAAACTACGTCATCGGGAGGACCCCTGACAGGTGGTCCTCCACCTCTAACGGGCTGGCCGCCACCTCTAGCGAGCTGGCCTCCACCTCTATCATGAAGAACTCCACCTCTAACATTCTGACCTCTACCTCTAACTACCTGACCCCGACCCATGGTTGACTGGGAAGGTGGTGCTGCAGCTGGTGCCGGAACTATAACACGAGAATTCTGGTACTGAGGCTGATTACCCAAAATTTCGGACAAGATCTCCGAACGTGCCCGTACTCACCACACTCATAGTAACCATTATGATATTGAGGCTGACCTTGACGAACCGGCTGACCACGATAATAAATCCGAAGAGGTGTCGCTCTGATCGGGGCTGACTGGTCAGAATAAGGCAAGTGAGAGCCACGACCCCCTGAGGCACTATGGGAAGTCTGAAGTGCTGAATTAAACGGTCTGGAAGAATGTCCTTTACCCTGACTATCCCCTCCTCCAAACGAGGCACTATTGAATCTATCGTAATGGCGAGGTCTCTTGTCTGACCCCTGACTTCCCATCCCGAGAACCATCTCAACTCTCCTGGCCACATTGACCGCATCCTGAAATGAAATCTCAGTCCCTGTCTCCTTAGCCATCTGCAACCTGATGGGCTGGGCAAGGCCCTCAATAAATATCCTAACCCTCTCTCTCTCTCTCTCTGTGGGCAATAAAAGAATAGCATGGCGAGCCAAATCCACAAAACGATTCTCATACTGGGTAACTGGCATGCCGCCCTAATGAAGACGCTCAAACTGACGACGCTTCTTCTCTGGTAGTGATAGGCAAAAATTTCTCCAAAAAGATGTGAGAAAACTTATCCCAAGTCAGAGCAGGTGACCCAGCTGGTCTAGTCAACAAATAATCCCTCCACCATTTCTTGGCGGAACCAGTCATCTGAAACGTGGCGAAGTCGACCCTATTGGTCTCCAAAATACCCATATTACGAAGAACCTCATGACAGTTGTCCAGATATTCCTGAGGATCCTCTGAAGTAGCACCACTGAAATGAATAGGAAAAAGCTTGATAAACCTGTCCAATCTCCACAAAGCATAGGAAGTCATAGCTGCCCCCTCAGCAATCGGGGCTGCAGCAACTGTCTGAACTACCCCAATTGGGTTGGCTGCTGGGGTCTGGATCATAGGAGTAGTCTGATCAGGAGTGTGGGTAACAGAAGTCTGGACCCCTCCTCCAGCCTGAGATACGGGTGATACAATAGGGAGTGCGCCAGTCTGGGATACACTCTCCATAAAGCCCACTAATCGGACCAAAGCATCCTGAAGCACCGGGTAGCAATAAACCTCTCTGGGACCTGAGCTGGTCCAGCTGGAATGGTCTCAGCTGGAGCCCCCCATCAATCTCAATCTGGGGCTCCGCAGTTGGGGCTGCAGTATGAGCAGTAGGCTGAGTTCTGCCCCTGCCCCTGCCTCGGCCTCTGACGTGGCCTTCGCCTCTGCCCCTAATAGGAGTTGTTGCTGCTGGAAGACCGGATTGTTGGTCAGCGGAAGAAGAAGCAAGTTCTCTTTCCATCTGCGAGAGAATACAAGAGTTCAATCAGTATTTGAGATACCAAGAATCACACGACAGAGTAGAAATAAAAACTGATTTTGTTCCTAACTTCATAGCCTCTGAGAGATAAGTACAGACGTCTCTGTACCGACCCATCAGACTCTATCAAGCTTGTTCGTGAATATTGATACCTATGCAACCTAATGCTCTGATACCAACTTGTTACGACCCGAATTCCCAACCCACGGGATCGTGATGGCGCCTAACACAATACTTGCTAGGCAAGTCGATGTTACAAATTTACTAACCATTTCCTTTTAAATTTCACTTACCCATAATAGAACAAGTTAAAATAAAGGCTGAATCTAATATTTTTCACTAAATAATTCCATGAATAATAATAAACGTCAATAATTCAGTCGAACCACGAACTATATATGTAACTATAAAACTACCCTAAGGTCTAGTCTCACAATTCACGAACTACTAAGAATACTACAAATAATGGGCTGAAGGAATATATATCTGTTCTGAAATAAATAAAACAGCTTCTATAAAGTAAAGAGAAGACTCCAGGAATCTGCGGACTCCAGCAGATGTACCTCGTGTCTCTGAACGAAAATGCTCAGCTTCTAAGATCTCCTAACTCTGGTCAGTATCTGGATCTACACAAAAGAGTGCAGAGTGTAGTATCAGTACAACCGAACCCATGTACTGAGTAAATGTCGAGCCTAACCTCGGCGAAGTAGTGACGAGGCTACGGTGGGGCATTACCAATTTCACCTGTGAACAATATATATAATAAATCCAAAAAGAAACAATAATAATAAACTCGATAACCAGTAACTTGAAATAGTAAATAAAAATAACTCGGATAACTCTTTTCAGATATCAATTATAATCAACTCCTCAAAATTTTCCGAGTTTCAATTTAAACCACAGTAAAAGTCAGAGTATGAAAACCTTTTTAATAAAACCGGAGTTTTCCAAATCCTTATTTTTGAAAATCAGTAAAACATAAATATTCACCATCATCGCTACTTGTTGCGGCGCGCAACCCGCTCCCACATGTCCACCCTTATTGCTCCTCCCTATATATATATCACCTTTATTTCTCTTGTTGCGGTGTGCAACCCGATCCCATATGTCCACCCTTATCACTCCTTGTTGAGGCGTGCAACCCGCTCCCACCAAACATATCATATCAGTTTATTTATAAATACTTTCACAACTCAGGCCAAGCCTTTCACAACATTTTTGTATCACAATTGTAAAGAGAAACTGTAAAACTCATAAACTTCATCAATTATCATTTCATAACGAAACCAACCGGAAATTTTATTCATATCGTAACACTGACATCCAGCTCAATCCTTATGTAACATAACAAAACCAAGAGAATAGCTAACACTTCCAAAATACTTGAAACAATACTTTACAATAAGTTAACGAATCCAAATAGACATATAAACATCAATGATCATGAAACAATTAAGCCCGGAAGTAAACAATTGGAAAACGGGGAAGGGACCATGTTCAACAATAATTTAGTGGTGCATAGATACTCGTCACCTCACCTATATACCACACACATACAAATTCACATAGTATTTAAGTAGAGATTCCTATTCCCTCAAGTCAAGGTTAAACCAAGCACTTACCTCGATCTCACAAGCAATCATTGCTCTAGTACGGCCTTTCCTTTAGAATTTGCCTCTAACCCGCTCGAATCTAATCATAATTGGTTCAATATCATCAATTATTTCTTAAAGGAATCAATTTTAATAAAAAACTATGGTTTCCTATGTTTTCTTATCAAAATACAAAAATCGACCCCGGACCCGCTTGGTCTAAACTCGAGGTTCGAACCAAAACCCGTTTACCCAATCTCCCCGGAGCCCAGATATGAAATTGGTTTTGGAATCCGACCTCAATTTGAGGTCTAAATCCTCAAATTTTGAAATTCCTAAGTTCTACCCAAAAACCTAAATTTTTACCATGAAAACTCCAGATTTTTGGTTGAAATCTTGTTAAAAGTTGTTAAGGAATTAGTTAGAGATCACTTACTAATGATTTGGAGAAGTTTGGGTCTTTGGAAAATTGCCTATCGAGGTTTAGGGTTTGAGAGAACTGGAAAAGAAGTGAAAACCCCGTCAAAAATCTGATATAACAGGTTGCGAGTCTCGCATTTGCAAACTGCAGTTCGTATTTGCGAACCCTGGAATTTCTGGGGTTTTTTTTGCAAATGCGATAAAAATGCCGCATTTGCGACAAAAGGGCATTTCGCAATTGCGACCCAAAATCTCGCTTTTGCGACATCTGTAGCTGGCCCAGGACTTCACAAATGCGAAGCCTGATCTCGCATTTGCCTACAACATCAGATTTCAGCTGTGATAAAATTTTCTAAGTTTAGACACTCCGTAGCCTACCCGATACTCACCCGAGCCCTCGGGGCTCCAAACCAAACATGCATGCTGTGAACACCCATTTTTGCCCCGCATGGAAATTACTCCTAAAAATTATCCAAAATTTTTTTTTTGTGAATTTTAGGAGTTTTTCTTTATTTAGTTGCATTTCATGCATGTTTAATATTTTAAAATCATAGAAAAAATCATTAAAAAAAAGTTGTCACATTTTCATTTCGTGCCATTTTAGGTTTAAACTGCATTTTTAGGATTTAGTTACATTATTAAATGCATCTTCTAAAAAATCAAAATTGCATTCGTAGGTTAATTAATTAATTAGTTGCACTAGTCGATCACTAGATAAAATAAATACATAGGCTAGCCAAGAAATCGATTTAAATTAAATTAGAGTCTAAAGTGGCTAATTCTACAAAAGCATAAAAAGAAGAGAAGGTTGTTAAGGCTAAATTCGCACTGGGCCAATTTTCATGGCCCAACCCTCAAATCCACTCAAAAGCTGCCTGCCTACCCAACCCGACTGGCCCAACCTCCCTCTCACTATAACCCTAAAGATGAGACCTAAATTAAAAAGAGGGACCCCTATCAGACAAGAGCGTGTTGGAGCCCCTCCCAAGCGCCTGCCTTCTTCACCTCCCCTATCTTCTTCATCCTCCTAACCAGCAGACCTAACGAGTTCACCCTTCTCTTCATGCCCCCTCACCTAGATATCTTCTCCATCTCTCACTTTCGCTTCTGTTGTGGTGAGCCAAGGCGGAATCCGACCAGCCACGGACCCTCCTCGCCGTCGCGTTGAACCTCGCCGGAAATCAGCACTTCCTTCCTCTTCCCTCCATATATTTCGACCTCATTCCACCACATACGCGAAAATGCACAAACACTCTAGGAAGTTGGAATAAAAAATAAATCTGAAAGTGGATTCAAGAAAAAATAAAAAAGATGCTGGAATTTGGACTCGATTCGCCTGGTTTTATTGAAGAAACACTGTTGTGGTTTGCTCTCGTACTTCCGATTTCTTGCTTGTGTCGAGCTCCGTTTCACTCTTTTAGCCTTTACACGGCACCTTAAGCCAATATATCACCCCACTCGGCTCCACTCAACTACTCATTTTCTCACCTTCACACACAGATATTCACACACTAGTAGAGATAAAGTTGGGAATAAAAGCTATTATATCTGAAAAATTTTAAAAAAGGAAGAAAAAAAGGATTTCAACCGGTTGGTTTTTAAGAGTGTTTTAACTCTCCAAATTGCTGGTTGATTGTTGAAATTGTGGTTGTTTTGCTGGCTCCTGTCGTCTTCATTAATGCTCGATTTTGGCCGCTTGAATTTCTGACTCAGGCACTAGAGATTTATTTCCTATTTGGTTTGGTTATGCTGTAACCAGGTATTACTTCTTGCCTGAATGATGCAAATATTATATTTCGTTGAATGAGAATTACGTGATCTTATCTCTATTTAAATTTGCCTCAAATTCTGCGAGTTGCACAGATATTTACCTTGATTAAATGATGTAATGTTATCGAAATATTTATTTCTAGTGTGAGATTCCTATTGAGTTTTGTCTGTTATTTGATGTCCGAGATGAGGCAGAATCCAGCTGACAATTGCTAAAAACGTTGTAACATTTTATTTGGACATCATGGAAAAACCTGGCCATGTATAAATTATGTCAATAGTAATTCAGCCAAATGAAAGTTTAGGCTCATGAAGTTTTGGTTGCTAAANATTCAGCCAAATGAAAGTTTAGGCTCATGAAGATCTGGTTGCTAATTTGGTTTGGTTTGCTTTGTTTAAACATCAATTTGTTGCAAGTAAATCAATCTGAGGTAATCGAGTTTGCATGTAGTAAAGAAAGAATGTAGAATTCACTGTTGAAACCGTGTATTCGAATTGATATGATTATACTATATTTGTATTCAATTCAAACTCGTTTTGGTCCTGTAGAATGAATGTGAAAAGAGGAATCCTCAGAATCGTACGATTCAGATACCTACCGAAATGAACATATAAAAGATCAGGATACCAGCGAGCTAGGTGCATAAGCTTTTTTTACTACAAAAACGATTCCTCCCCCGGCAAAAAGTGGTCCGCCAACTGAACTTCCACAGCCTAGAAACTCCTTATCATTAAGTTCTTCATCTTTATCTGTACTTTATCCCAAAATAACTCCATAGCTATGGACCTCAATACATGATCTCAAACAGTTGAATAAATAATTCATAGATGCGTAGCTACTTTAGGCGCGTTAACTAAATAAATTATCGTGACTATAGGTAAGGTTCCCGTGGCATAGTCAAGACACATAAATCTCAACTCGGGTGTGGCAACTCATGTCCCCGACTCTAACTCAAAACAATAATAAAAATCACACGTTGTAATTGCGGGTGCATTTCATGTGGCGCAGTTATAATATGTCCAAAAACAAACAAGTGCACGTCATCGTGACTTATTCCAAGATAATCCATAAATATTAAAAGCGGATAAAAAGTGAAAAAGGCTAAAATGCACAATAGGTTTAAAAATATGTAAATAATCAGATAATTAGGCCAAATATCAATAGTTAAGCGACTGTGCTAGAACCACAGAATACGGGAATTCCTAACACCTTCTCCCGGGTTAACAGAATTCCTTACCCGGATTTCTGGTTCACAGACAATTTAAACAGAATCAAAATTTCCTCGGTTTGGGATTTCAATAAATAAATGGTGTCCTGGAACACCGTAAAAAATTCGGGTGGCGACTCTGAAACTAAAATAAATCCCAAATTCGAATAATGTCACTTTAATTGGAAAAACTCCCTTACTACCCCTTCATCAATCCGGGGTAGAGTAAAAATGAGGTGTGACAGCTCTGGCGACTGTGCTGGGGATAAGAACTCAGAATCTCTGGTTCATGGTTCAGAATTCGAGCTTAGAATATCTATTATGATTGTCTTTCATGATTGTTTGATCTTTACGTGTTTGAGCCTTTTAATGTGCTAAATGCCACTTTTTACCACTTTGATATTATCTGAACTGTATATAAATTGTGCCGAAACCCTCTTCTATCTGAGTCTTCTAAATCATCTGCGAAGTGTGCACTTCGTGTGACTTCTTTTCTGTTAGAGTCATATCCAAATTTTAGAACGAGGTACGGATAAGTTGCAAAGCCGGTGAAGCTTCCGTATTCTCGGTACGCTGCCCCGACCTCAGCTCGAGCTGTCCGCTCGGGTAAGCTTGGTCTAGAACAAAAACCCAAGTTTAAACCTAGAATAACAAAACCTCATGCCGGATCCCTAATAGGAACGCTTATCTGCATCACGTGCATTTGACTTAGGAGACTCAACACAGGGGTTGGATCCGTCTAGGACAGGTGTACCCAATTTAAAAGACCATCATGATGAATCTTACGTGCTACTTGCGTATCTGTTTATTTCGGCTTGCATGTTGACTGCCTTCTAGAATGGGAAAGAAAATATAAAAAAAAAATCAAGAGTAGGAGGTAGGTATTTGAATAATTCTGAAACCCTGCCAAAATTTTGAAAAAAAAAAGAGAAAAAAGAAAATAAGCCAATGTTTTCAAAAATCCATGTTTCCCGGTTCCGTCAAAACTGGCAGAACTACGCGGCTCTGATTCTCACCGGATGTGAGATACGTAGGCAAACCTCATCGATTCCGGCCCCCTTTTTTTAAAAAAATTAAAAATATTTTTCTTTAATTCCTTTTTAGGAGTCTTTCTTTTAGAAAATCCTGGAAAAAAAAAACTAAGAAAATTTTTATACCAAAAAAAATTTTATTTGTAGGAGTCTTTCATTAGAAAAAAAAATACAAATTAAATTAAAAAAATCCAAAAAAATATTTTATTTCTTCTTTAGAAGTCTTTCTTTAAAAAATTTCGAAAAAACAAAATAAAAAAAAAGATAAAATCAAAATTTCAAAAATATTTTCATTCTTCTTTCGAAAATCGAAAAGAAATTCAAGCTTCAAAAATATTTTCTTTTTCTTTAGAAATATAAGTCCAAAAACCCAAAAATATTTCTTTTCTTCTTCAGAAATTTTTCTTTCGAAATTCCAAAAAAATATTTATTTTCTTTCTTTTTTAGAAGTCTTTCTTTTCAAAAATTCTCGGAAAAAAAACAAATCTAAATACAAAAATATTTTCTTTCTTCTTTTTAAATCATTGTTTTGAAAAAAATAAATACAAAAACAAATACAAAAAAAAAAAAGTTAGGTTATTCATATTATTCTCAATCTTCCCGAACTACGCAAGATCTGATTCATGCGGCGTCATGATACGTAGGCAACCCACATCAGGTTCGATCGAATGATTTCAACGGCAGGCTGCACTCTAGGCGGCTAGGAAGGCTCGCTAGACTAGCTGCCAGACCAAGAATGAATGTGTAATGATGGTGATTCCACACCAGGCTCAATAAATAATTGAATGTAGAAAGAAGAAAAAAAAAGTGAAAAAAAAATCAAAAGAAAAATGATAATAAGGGCCGACTGAGTCCATTCTAACGTGTCTTTTGTTTTGAATTGTAAAGAAAGTTTAAGTTGGTCGGTTTGTGGTAAGCTGACAATGCAAAATCCAAGGGAAAAATGACAACTGATACCGAAGCTATTATGAGTGCTCAAGAGACTCAGGGTCAGAAGGTTCGACAAGAGTCTACTGTGGTTGAGGAAAACAGAATATTGAAAAAGCAAATGACTGAAATGCGTCAAGCATGGGTCAATGGCCAAGGACCGCCTTTTTCTATTCATGGTTTCCCAGAGTTCACATCCGTCTCGACTACTACCATTCCAGCCTCATTGCCTGAACAATCCTATCCACTTGGGTTCAATCCTTATCCCAACTGTACAACTACAATTGAAACTTTTGTTGCACACTCCCAAAGTGTGCCATTGACAACCAATCAGACAACCGTTGTTGTTATGCCTGCCTTCACTGTGCCACAGCCAACAGTGGTACAGAAGAAAACTCATGAGTCATAATTTACTATCCAGCAAGAACAATACCACTCTCCTGGGTACCATTCGTACCTATTTGATCTTCCTGCAAATATTGAGAAGCCTGTCCAAAATATGGCACAGGAAGAAATGATCAAAAGAGTGAATAGCTTAGAACAACATTTGAAAAACATGCAAGGGTTGGCAGGTCAGAAGAGTATTGCCTTCAAGGATCTATGTATGTTCCCCGATGTTCGTTTTCCACTTGGTTTCAAGACTCCCAAATTTGAAAAGTATGATGGACATAGAGATCCCATAGCCCACCTGAAAAGGTATTGCAATCAGCTAAGAGGTGCAGGAAGAAATGAAGAATTGCTAATCGCTTATTTTGTGGAAAGCCTTACGGGGGTAGCCTCTGAATGGTTTATTGATCAAGACACTTCTCGATGGTATGTATGGGATGACATGGCTCAGGCCTTTGTCAAACAGTTCCAATACAACATCGACATTGCCCCGGACCGCAATTCCCTTTTCAAACCTGAAGAAGAAACCAACTGAAAGTTTCAGGGAATATGCCATTAAATGGAGAGAGCAAGCAGCTAGAGTTAATCCACCCATGGACGACCACGAGATAATCACTATCTTCCTTCAGGCTTAAGAGCCAGATTATTTTCAAAACATGATGTCCGAAATTGGCAAATCATTCTCGGAAGAAATCAAAATGGGAGAAATGGTTGAAAATGGCCTTAAGACAGGCAAAATCATAAGTCAAGCAGTGTTCAAAGCCGCAACTCAGGCTGTCCAAATTAAATCTTGTAATTTTAGTGACATGAATGAGAAATATGAAGAAATCATGATGGCATCAGAGTGAGAAGAGGTCTTAGGAGAACATCTCTAAGGTATGACCAGCCTCGTCTGTTTTCCGATGATTCCCCTGAGAAATCCTATCCACCTCAGAACCCACAATACTCCTTTGCTCGACCTGACTCTGTTGTCCAGCCACCAAGACACCCCAGAAGGAGAGCATTGCAAAATCTCTACCAGCCTCCACAGAATTTCCAAGTGCCCTATAACCCACATCCAGGCAAGGGGTATAGAGGAGAACAAAGGTTGAAATATAATTTTACACCAATAGGAGAGTCATATGCAAGCTTGTTTGAGAAATTAAAGCATTATGACATGATTGCACCCATTCCTCCAAATCATGTGGATCCACATGCAAGAAGATTTGACCCTTATAAAAGGTGTGAATACCATTCTAATGCCCAAGGGCACGATGTTGAAAGTTGTCGGGATTTGAAAAGAGAAATAGAAAGGATGATCCAAGAAAATCTAATTGTGATCCAAGACAGTGACACCCAGATTATCACGCATAATCATTTACCTGCACATGATGATGCACACTTTGTGGGGATGATGCGTGGTGATAGGGAGTATGAGAATTCTCTCGGGAATTTGCTGACTGAAGTTAATGATTTTGAAATTGGAGAAAGCTCTACTGATTATGATGAGCAAATTTGTGGCTAAATGTCAAGATTAGCAATTGAAAAGTCATTCCCTCCTTAATATGAAGGAATAATGGTAGCTTGTTTTGATGTTTTTCTTTTATCTGGGTTATTTCAGGGTTGTGATCCAGATTTTATTTGTTTTACAACCCTTCTATCCCTCTGTTCTATTTGTGTTAGTCTGTCTATTTTGTTACTATTTTCATTATCCGGGTTATTTTAGGGTTGTAACTCGGATTTTAGGTTGTTTGTCTTGTTTCTAAGCCCTTCCATCCTTTACTCAATGAAATACAATCTGTCCTTTTGTGTCATTCCATGCTTTGTTCCTTTCTTGCTAGTTTTAGTGATATGACATGCATGCGGAAATTTTGGCCAGATCGTTAAAAGGTGATTTAGTCTTGAATGAGATAAGTGAGAAAGAGACACTTTCTAGGATGAATAAAGATTTGAGATACTTTGGAATTAAGGTCGAGTAAAATTCACCTTCAAATCATTGTGAAGATCGGGCTTGACGATGTTTAATCAATTGAAGCTCGGTCGAAAGTTTGGCATTAATGGATGGAAAGTGTCTTTCGACCACGACACACCAAGAAGATAGACATGTTCATCAACGCTATGATCGCAAAAAGATAATATGTTTTGGCGTTCTCGAGGCTGGGAGGCCCTTTTTTCTTCTATCTAAACACTTTAGACCCTTCTCTACCCTTTTTGAGCTGGTGTCATTTTTCTTTGACCACCCTCTCTTGGAATCAAGTTTAGAGTCAAAAGTCCAAAAAAGAGAGAAAATGAAAAAAATAAAGAGTGAAAATGAAAAAAAAATGAAAAAATCCATGCCCTAAGAGTACAAACTGGGGCAACTCTTAGAAAGTTCAAATGAAAAAAAAAGGAGAGAAGAAAAGAACAGTCTGAGATCTATGCCCTAAAAAAAGAAGCTGGGGTAATTTGTTTTAAAAAAAAGAGGAAGAAAGAAAAACGAGAAAGAAAAACATGAGAAAAAGAAAGAAAGATGAAAAATAGTTAGGTCGGATGTTTGAACTATGTTAGACCTGATTCCTAAAAAAAATAGGATACTTAGGCAGCCTTACACGGTTCGGTCCAACCAAATAAGATTCAAAAGAAAAAATTTCAAAAAAAAAATCCAGAAAAAATCCCCAGTAGCTAAAACTTGGGCAGTAATTTTATTTCACTTTTGAAAGAGTCGATTCCAAGAGTTGTAAGTCTACAACCCCTCATTTTGAGTCTAATTTGAGCCTTCATGCTGACCCTTCTTTCCTACCTTATCCAAAAACTTTCCAAATAAAGACCTCCCGAAATTCCTTTAAGGATGCCAAGAGAAGTATGCAATGAGCAACGGTTGTAACATGTAGAACACTGTCAAGTTGCTCAAAAAAGAAAAGGAAAAAGAAAATGAGAGAGTCTTACTACTGAAAACCCTCACGGGCACTGTAAGGCGATGGTAAGTAGAGAAAATAAATGAGAGAGGCTTGTTGGTGAAAACCCCTCGGGGCACCACTAGTCGAAGGTGAGTCGTGAAGCTGATGCAAAGAATTTGTCAAACAAGCCCTACTTCAAAGGTCATAAGAATGGTAAAAGGAAAGATTAAATCAGTTTGATAGATCAGGCCGTTGAGTCCAAAATGCATGTCATATCATTAAAGCTAGTTACCGCAAAATAAAAACAAAAAAAAGAAAGAAAAAAACTCTTCCTTCTGTCCTTCCGATAAGGGAATTGCTTGTTAATACTTGCTTCTTTGAATCATTGTGTCCTTCACTCTGAGTCAGTCCTTGTCAAAACAAGCAAGAAAAGATTTCAAAATCTGCTATCAGCTTTTCAGTTGCACAAAAGTGAATTTGGCCAGCAATTCAATGTTACAGTCAATATACATTGAGGATTCATGCAAAGGCTTCCCCCCAAAAGACCCTTGTCAGCCTACCTGGCGCAAGCAAAGATAACTGGTGATTCCCTCTGACAGTCAAATTGCTCCAAAAGGCAAGAAGTCATTCAAGATATCAGAAAAGGTCGCCTAAGAAAAGATCTCATGTTGGGATAAGTCGGACTGAGCCACAAATACAGATGGCACTGGATGTGAAACAATCAGGGTTGATGCGGAGCAAAAAGTCTCTTGAAACTGACTCAAGTTGATTGAGCAAAAGCCAAGCTGCCCAGGACTCAAGGCCACAAACCGACCACCACTTTTTAAAACTGACAAAATTTTCTTTGTTTGAAACAGGAACAAAGCAATGCAACGAAAGTGGTTCAAAATAAGGAAGAATAGAAGAGCCGAAAAGGAAAGTTTCTCAAATCTTTACCTTTATTTGTCTTGCTAGTGTACATAAAATGTCGCCATTACTCTTCACATTTTTTCCTCCTAGGATAAAAGTCCTAGTCTGATGGATGTTCTCCCAATAAAAATATGTCTGATGAATCTTTCTTCTAAGATAGAAAACCTAGTCTGATGAACTTTCTCCTAGGATAGAAATCTTAGTCTGATGAATCTTTCTCCTAAGATAGAAAACCTAGTCTGATGAACTTTCTCCTAGGATAGAAATCTTAGTCTGATGAATCTTTCTCCTAAGATACCATAATAAATAAATAAAACTCTAGTATGACGAATTTTTCTCCTAGGATAAATGTCTTAGTCTGATTAATCTTTCTCCTAAGATAATAAAAACCCTAGTCCGATGAATCTTTCTCCTAGGATAAATGTCTTAGTCTGATGAATCTTTCTCCTAAGATAAAGAAAACCTAGTCCGATGAATCTTTCTCATAGGATAAACGTCTTAGTCTGATGAATCTTTCTCCTAAGATACCAAAGAAAAAACAAAAGACCTAGTTTGATGAACTTTCTCCTAGGATCAAAATCTTAGTCTGATGAATCTTTCTCCTAAGATAGAAAACCTAGTCTGATGAATTTTCTCCTAGGATCAACGTCTTAGTCTGGTGAATCTTTCTCCTAAGATAGAAAACCTAGTCTGATGAATTTTCTCCTAGGATCAACGTCTTAGTCTGGTGAATCTTTCTCCTAAGATAGAAAACCTAGTCTGATGAATCTTTCTCCTAAGATAACAAACAGAGACCTAGTCTGATGAACTTTCTCCTAGGATCAAAATCTTAGTCTGATGAATCTTTCTCCTAAGATAATAAAAAAAAAAGACCTAGTCTGATGAACTTTCTCCTAGGATCAAAATCTTAGTCCGGTGAATCTTTCTCCTAAGATAGAAAGCCTAGTCTGATGAATCTTTCTCCTAAGATAATAAAAAAACCCTAGTCTTATGAATCTTTATCCTAGGATAAATGTCTTAGTCTGATGAATTTTCCTCCTAAGATAAAGAAAACCTAGCGGGATAAATCTTTCTCCTAGGATAAACGTCTTAGTTTGATGAATCTTTCTCCTAAGATACCAAAAAAAAATTCAGAAAAAAAAAATCCTTCTTGATTCATTTTAGCATAGGTACACAATTCAATAGTCTCATTTTCCAACATAGGGTTTCCAATCTCTAGTTGATTTTATTTTAGACATAGGGTCTCCATTCCCTAGTCTTCTTTCCAACATAAGGTCTCCAATCCCTAGTGTCACACCTCCTTTTTTATACGCCCCAAAAGGGGTACGGGAGTTTTTCCACTTAAAGTG
>ML312216.1:0-14064 GCA_005239505.1 Nicotiana paniculata | reverse complement strand
TTCTATAATGGTCAAATTCACCCCATATTAGGTGCTTAAACAATAGTTTGTCACCCCTTAAGGTACAAAATGGGTAACCAACAGTGGCTTGAGAGTAGGAAATCTGAACCTTCCAAATGGTTAGATTCGCCTTCTTCAAAATGCCCAAAGAATCAAAGAAAAATTACAGAACAATTATGAGATGAATAAGACCTTTATAGAGTTGAATCTAACCCTTTTCTATGGTTAGATTCAGTCCATAAAAGGCAAAGAACCTATTCTGTCAAAAATGATGTAGGAACATCATCAAGGTTGGGTCAAACCCCANCACTAGGGTAGATGAATTTGACCTTCTATAATGGTCAAATTCACCCCATATTAGGTGCTTAAACAATAGTTTGTCACCCCTTAAGGTACAAAATGGGTAACCAACAGTGGCTTGAGAGTAGGAAATCTGAACCTTCCAAATGGTTAGATTCGCCTTCTTCAAAATGCCCAAAGAATCAAAGAAAAATTACAGAACAATTATGAGATGAATAAGACCTTTATAGAGTTGAATCTAACCCTTTTCTATGGTTAGATTCAGTCCATAAAAGGCAAAGAACCTATTCTGTCAAAAATGATGTAGGAACATCATCAAGGTTGGGTCAAACCCCATTTTATGGTATGACTCATCCTACGAATGCTTGAGAACCTATTGGTATCACTGTCCAATTAGCAATTTTGGACTTATTAGTTAAAATGCTCTTATTTGAGTCCTTTTGGTCATTAAAAGGACCCAGTAAGCAAGTGTCCATGGAGATCTAAACTTAGGCTAATGTGGAATTATGGGATCGAAAGTCTGACCCATTCATGGTCAGACTCACCCAATAATAATACATAAACAGTTATAGAGTAGTTAGATTATCATTACAAAGGTATTAAGACAGGAATCTGAACCCAATAAATGGTCAGAATCATGCCTTAAGAAATGCCTAAGAATAGTTAAGTCATTGTGAGAATTCAGGCCATAATACGAATGACTTAAAGGACTGATGGGTTTGCATCCTCGGAACTGAACCTAACCTCTTTATGGTCAGGTTCATTCCAAGAAGAGTACACCAAAGTAGGTCAGGTCCTTTAAAATTAACACTATCGCATGATTAGGATTCAATTTGACCAAATAATGGTCATGTTGCCTCATAATATGCCTAAGGAATGGTTTATTAAGTTAGTCGTTTTGTGACTAAGAAAATAGCGAGAAGAATATAGATTTCGAAGCCTCTGAAGGCCAGCTTGCACAGGAGCAATATTGTTCTTTTTCTTCTTTCTTTCTCTTCATTTTAATACCTATTATTTTTTCATTTTTAGGAAGTTTTATTTCATGGTAAAATGGTATTGTAATAATGTAATTTTTTTCTTTGCAATTTTTTGTAAATATGGACTAGATTGTAAACCATTATTCTAGTTTTTCTACTTTACTTACCAAATTCAGAATTGGGCTAGACTACTAAAAATGGCCTATTAAAGGCCCGAACCAGGTTGAACCCCAGGCTATTGGGCCTAAGGGTACAAAAGCCTCCAAAAATTTAGTATTATGTTTTGGCACAATCTGATTTAGTCCTAAACCGGGTTAGCATGACTTTATTAAAATCTAGATTTGTTTCTTATGCTTCTTATCGATCTGGTACTTATGATTGGTTTAGGTACAATTTTACATATATATATATATACATATAGCTTCAGGTTCAGATTGATTCCGCTTAAAGGTCATTAAAATATTTTGAAGGATGGTTAATAAAAACGGCCAGATGTTGATCAAAGAAATTTGGTTGTCTTTATAGAAATATGATTTAATAAAATCAACAGTCATCCCTTACCAATTGCTCAATGTGCTCCTCACTAGATTTTTGGTCATATCAATGGCCACTACAAACGAAAAAAAGAGCTGGAAATTGTTTGGTTGTTTAGTGCATTCATCTTTTATCGCAAATCATGAAATGGTAATAAGTAGCCTTAAAAAATTAGATTATACCCTTTTGAATGTCTTAACTAATGTCATTTTAAGTCCCTTGTTTTCTTACTCCTGATTTTTTTTATATCATTTGATCTCATATGCACGGCAGCCCATTCATGATTATATTTAGAGATTGAACAAAAATAGGTTGGCCTAAGGTGCTAATTACAAATTGGGCCTGATTTGGCCATGGCCCAAATACTCATCCTTAGACTAGCTAACTTAGTCTTAGACGATTTCGAACACATATCTATCCTTTAGTCCAAAAATACCTCTCTTAGACTAAAATTACAAAACTTAGAGAATAATCGACAATTGCTTCAAATAAGCATTTTAACTATCATGACCATAGTCATGATTATGTAATCCACACTCGGGTGCGGCAACTCATGTCCCCGACTCCAACTTCAAACAATAATAAAAAATCACATATTGTAATCGTGGGTGCATTTCATGTGGCACGGTTACAATATGTCCAAAAACAAACAAGTACACGCTATCGTGACTTGTTTCAAGATAAATCCATAAATATCAAAAGAGGTTTTAAATTATAAAAGTTAAATGCACAATAGGTTTAAAACACGTAATTAGTCAGATAATTTAGGACAAATATTAATAGTTAAGCGACCGTGCTAGAACCACGGAATTCGGGAGTGCCTAACACCTTCTCCCGGGTTAACAAAATTCCTTACCCAGATTTCGGGTTCGCAGACATTTCAAACAGAGTCAAAAACTTCCTCGGTTTGGGATATCAAAATAAACGATGTCCCGGAGCATCGTCAAAAATCCGGGTGGCGACTTTAATAAACAATAAATAATCTCAAAATCGAATAATGTCACTTTAATTGGAAAAACTCCCTTATTACCCTCTCGGGGGTGGAAAAAGGAGGTGTGACAACCGATATTAAATATTTTGTGGTAATGAGCAATTTAGCTCGGTGTGTATCTCCTTATGTGAATTTTATGTGTGATCGGGTGGCACGCCGCCACGGGTATGTTATTTGGATAGGGTTGTGCGCTGCAACAGTGTGATATTGAATACGGTTCCCTATATTTATTTTTCTTGTGTTTTACTTCCTATTTTTTTAGGAAAGTTCATATTGGTTGCGTGAGTCGAGTAGTCCCTTCCTGAGCCATTTCCTTATGTATCATGTTCGAGTTGTGGCCTATTGGCGCATTGGGGCATCATGTAAGACTGTTGGTCATGTCTGGGGTGACTTGTTGTCTGAGCAGTTCATACTGAGTGAGACGAGATTATTAGATCAGGGATCAGTGCGATAAGATTATGTGAAGTATATTAAAGGACAAGTACCATTATTTGGTTCGTAATGAGTTGATGATTCTAGTCAAGAGAAGAGATTCAATGATTTTTTGACTCTGCAGTTGGTTATAAATTTCTATACATCTCCTCCATCATGGTGGTATCGTAAGCGTTATAGCAGGACTTATACATATGTGGCATGAGGTGCGTTGGGAGCATCAGATTCGTGGAATTTTTGGCTATTAAGATCAAGGAACGTCATTATGGTTAGATGATGAATTATGCGGGGAATGGTGCTACTTCAGCAGAGGCATGCAATCATATACTAGTACCTCCAATAGTGATTAATTCGGTGTTCATATATTGGAAACAGGCCTGGCAGAGAATTTCGGGTGTTGGAACTAGGTTCCGAGCTCATTGTATAGATAATAGAGGATATCTTCATATTTGATCAAGAAAATGTACTCAACTGGGTTGTGGTAGCATGGGCAGGTGCACGAGGTGTTAAACAGTGATTTCAGACAACTTCAGAGCAGTTCTTAGCACGTTCAAGGACGAACGTATGTTTAAGTGGGAGAGAATGTAACGACCCGGCCGGTCGTTTTGAGATCTAACACGTCGTTTGGCGGTTTGAGTCCATGAACAGCTTCATTCCAGGTATTATGACTTGTAGGCGTGGTCGGAATTGAATTTCGAGAAGTTCGGAGTCGAATTGGAAAGAAAGTTCTCATTTCGGAAGCCTTAAGTTGGGAAAATTGACTAAGATAGGATTTTTGAGTAAATGACCTCAGAATCAGGATTTGAAAGTTCTAGCAGGTTCGTATGATGATTTCAGACTTGGGCGTATGTTCGGATCGGGTTTTGGATGACCCGGGAGCGTTTCGGCACATGTTGTAGAAGTTAGCATTTTAGAAGAATTTCTTAAGTCTGGGTTGAAGTGCATTTTAGTGTTATTGATGTCCATTTGGGATTCCGAGTCTGGGAATAGCTCCGTATGGTGATTCTGGTGTTAGGAGCGTGACCGGAAGTGAATTCGGAGGTCCGTCGGTCATTTTGGAACTATTTGGCCAAAGTAAAAAATTTGAAGTTTTTTAAGAAATCCGACCGGAAGTGTAAATTTTGATATCGGGGTCGGATTCCGATTCCGAAAGTTGGAACAGGTCCACAATGTTGAAAGGGACTTGTGTGCAAAATTTGAGGTCAATCAGACGTGATTTGATAGGTTTCGGAATCGAATATAGAAGTTTGAAGTTCTAAGTTCATTAAGCTTGAATTGGGTTGCGATTCGGGATTTCGATGTTGTTTGATGTGATTTCAAGGATTTACTAAGTTCGAGTGAGGTATTAGGACTGGTTGGTAGGTTTTGTTGAGGTCCCTGGGGCCTCGGACGTGTTTTCGGATGCTCAACGGGTCGATTCTTGCCTTGTGAGGATTGCTAGTTTTCTAGTGTGAGTGCAGCAGATTTTTACTCTATGCGATCGCGTGAGAGGGTCAGCGATCACATAGTGAAAATTTGGAGGCTGCTGGTTTTGTCTTATGCGAATGCAGGGAAGAGTGTGTGATCGCATAGAGGAAAATTAGAAGGCCACTGTGATTGGCTTATGCGATCGCATAGAGGGGAGTGCGATCTCATAGTGCAAATTATGGAGGCAGCAAGTTTAGCATTCGCGATCGCGAAGGCGTTCCTGCGATCGCATAGAAGGGTCGTCTGGTTAGTGAAGTGTTTTAAAACGGGTTTTGGCTCATTTTTATCTCAAATCTTTCATGGGGGGCGATTTTGGAGAGATTCAAGGGAGATTTTCATCAAGCAACTCTTGGTAAGTGGTTTCTTCCCATTTATTAGTTAAATACATGATTATATGCGGATTTGGACATGGGAATTTGTAGAAATTATGGGATTTGAGAGTAAACCTAGAAAATTGTATTTTTGGTTTTGTTACCACGAATTTGGGCATGAAATTGAAAGAGGACTATATATTTGAGTTCATAAAGTTATGGGTAATCTTTATCTTTGAAAAAAATTCGGAATCCGGGCACGTGGGCCCGGATTGCCCGAGGGCAATTTTGTCAACTTTCTGAGCGAGTTGAAAATTTATATAAATTAAATTGTTATAAGTATTAGAGTATATTTTAATTGGTTTTCCCGTTATTTGAATAGTTTTTGGGCGTGGTGCATCAATTGAGTCGTCATGAGGGCTTGGAGGCCGATCATGAATCTTCGGAGCGAGGTAAGTCTCCTTTCTAACCTTGTAAGAGGGAATTGTCCCCATAGGTAAAATAATTAAATATATGATACTATTTGTGGGGGCTACGTATGCACGAGGTGACAAGAGTCCGTGCGTAGCTACTATTATTCTTATGTCTGGGTAGTCTAGGACCCACTAGCATGCTTTACTTGTGCTACTTGTAGTTTTGCTGATAAAAATTAGACTATTTAATAGTATCGAATTAGTAAATGAATATCTAAGAAGGTTAAACTTCCTTTTCTTAATCATAAAAAAAAAGAGAATTGATCTTTTCCTTGGATAAATATTTCCTGATGAATTCCTGATTTACTATTTGAATGTCTGTATATATATGAGTACCTGAGTCGCATATATGATTCGTAACTCTATTATTTATATTTGACCGCCGCATGATCGATTCGCGAGCGGGGTAATAGATGCATCTATGGTTCGAACCGTTCAACCCTTCGGCAATGCACAATTTATATTTATCGTTGGTTCGAGCCGTTCGACCCTCGGCATTACTTGCGCATGATATTTGTTGAGTACTTTCTGCGATTATTAACTGTTTACTGGCCTTGAATTATAAGTTGTCAACTGAAATGACGAAGATTTAAAGTTTGTAAATGTGGAAGAAGTTGTTATTTCCTATCACTATTTGTTAATTATCTATGATATCCATGCTTAGTGTCACCCTTGGTTTTATTAAAATTGACCTCTAGCAAGTGTCAAATTCGACCTCTCGTCACTACCTCTTCGAGGTTAGGCGGGATACTTACTAGGTACACGTTGTTTTCGTACTCATACTATACTTGCTGTGCATTTTTTTATTGCACAGGTACATGTATATCTAGTGGCCCTGCTTGGCGCAGTGATGTGGCTGATCTGGAGACTTAGGAGAGTTGCTCCCCTCGACCGCAACCAACAGAATCTTCCTCAGATGTATTGTATTTTCCTTACTGTCCCATTTGTATTTTGGAAAGTTATTGTATTTCATTTGGTTTTTCTTAGAAACCGCTCATGCACTTGTGACACCAGGTTCTGGGATGACTTTGGGATGTATTTGTCGATTGAATTATTTAATACATCGTTTTTTACTCGGTAACTTTATTTGATCTTTATATAATGAAATAAAAGTAACGATTTTCAAAATACTAAAATAGGAATTTAATTAACTAATGAGTGTTGGCTTGCCTGACTTTGGTGTTCGACACCATCACGACCTTAATGAATTTTGGGTCGTGACAAATCCCAATTTGATGTCAAACATGTGATTTGTATTACTATATCTTGAGGCTCTGAATGTTCACACAATCAACATCATCTCTAAGGATGCCCAAAACCCTGGAACTGTCCCTTAACCTAACATCGGCTCCTTCTTTCCAATTCCTTTTGTAATAATGCTTTGATCCTCGAAATTGTTTAGCATCCTCATCGGTGGCGGAGCCAAAAAATTCACTATTTAAAAGTAATCAAATTATAAAAAAGTAAATTCACGAAAAACACAAATTGGTTCGATATATATACTCTAGTATTTTTTTTTTTTTAGTATTTACATAATATAAATTTTCAGCCAAGGGAAGATAGCTCTGCCACTGCTCCTAACCTCAACCACCAACCCCCAGAGGTAGACAAACATAATGAGTTGAGAGGTCACCGACACCCGAACATTTCGATAAAAATTTCATATATTCTTGTAAATGTCTATAAAAAATAGTTAAATATTAGTATAAACACCCGTACCAATCTACATGAGCACTGGTAAATTTACATTGAATGTCATGGTACCTCTGCGACTACCGAATCCTGGGTCCACCTCCATCCCCCCCAAATACAACACAAATATGTCCTTTCGTTTTTCTGAAATTGGATTAGCTAGTCATCAAAGATGAGGTAACATAGTTGAGGTTATATAATTCTAAATATTTTTTTCGTCGGGTAATTCTAAATTGTCTATGTAAAATCCATTCGGGGGATAGTGAATGATGTATCTGGCATGAAATGTTAATTCGTGATTTGTTGATTAACTTAACTTTTTGTGGTTATCACTCTTTCTTATCCACAAAGCGAAGCTAAGAAGTAAATATTTTCAGTTAGAAGTTTCAGTAACTATATATCAACATAGACCGTACCCCAAACGTACGTATATATTAAACCCTACTCCAAATAATTAGTCAATGTATTTTGGGGGTGGGTATTTCAGTGAACAAATAATTTTTTCCTTTTTTGTTAATACGAATACTTATTGTATGTGTCAAAATGGACAGGAATCGGCGTGGGAAGGGACGGCGAAAAATTACTTGGAACTGTCATATCCATTGGCCTTCGCTATAACGACACGCACCTCGGCCACCGAGGTCATGTATTTAGGATATCTGAGAGGCAAATTGAATATCACGGCATTTCAAGGGGTCAGCCCGTAATATAATCAAATGACTTAAGTACTATGGTTAATGACCGTTGGGTAAGGGAGAAGATCTAGTATATAAACTAAGTGAGAAGAAGAAGCAAGGGGAGGCGGAACAAATCCAAACACAAAGATATTCCCTAAAGGAAGGAGAGATCTTCATCTCTCTCCACGAAGGAGAAAGAAGCAAGGAAACTCAGATCTTCAACATATATCGTTAGTCTCATCACACCAAATGTATGGGGTTCTATCTTATCAAAGATCGATGACCTTTTTCCTTCCATGTATTCCTCATTGTTGTTAAACATAACGGAAATCATCATCCTCTTCTTGTCTAATGTGATTTAATCAATATTACAGTTGAATCTTATTTGAGCTATGCTTGCTTACTCTCCTCTTCTATCGTAGATCTAGAGTAAATTATCGTTGGTCGAGATTTACCTAAAATTCTTTTATTTAATTAGTTTAACAAGAAGCTCAATACTTTTTGGTCAAACAATTTACCGCCGTTTGTGGAGATTTCTTAGCCAAAATTTTAGTTTACTCTAGATCTAAAGTCAGCCAGAGTATCACTTCCCGGTTGTCATAGCCTCACCATCTGGTAAGATTTTTGCATAAAATCGAAATTATATATGATATCTATACAAAATCCGCGTCTCGCTGTAGCGATGGGTTTGATAAGTCGTACGAGTACTCAAACACTCATCCTACAGCGCCCTTCTCCCTTCGCCAACTTATCAGGTCAAGGTAACAGTAGGCAATTTCGTTTGGGCTTAACTTGTCGTTTTTCTTTTTTTGGATCGGGATAGGAACACGAGCATTCTCACAGGTGCGTGAACAAGGAGCAAACGCCACCGAACACATCAGGATAACGTTCCGCACCATACCATCCCGCAGGCACCGGACGAGCAAGACCCTCCACACCGTGCCATATTACAAATAACGGACAAACGGCTCAGAACGAACCGACATTATTAGGAAAATTTGCATGACCTGGGAGGGATTGGGCGGTGAGTCCATGGAACAGTCTCTCCAACAAAGGCAGAACGTAAGCACAAAAAACTTGCACGGCTGCTCGCCATGGCAATCCTATGCCAGTTCAGCCGACTAGATGTTACGAATCACACCCGAACTGTGTTCGAAATTAATCAAATCCCAGGGTGTCCAGAAGAACAAGCGACAAAATTCATCGCCTATCCCGCCAAAGAAGGGACTAGATAAATCGGGACTCACCCCGACGTACAGTACTCTCCAATGAAAGCAAAATTAAACAAACTGGGACTCACTCCGACGTACAGTACTCTCCAATGAAAGCAAAATTAAACAAACTGGGACTCACCCTGACGTACAACTCTCCAATGAAAGCAAAATTAAACAAATCGGGACTCACCCCGACGCACGCATGAACAATGCAACAACGTGTAATGTTCTCCAATAAAAGTAATGCAACAGGCAAATCTCACCATCCCACCAAGCCCGCACTTCACCAAGCGAAAGACGGGTTATGATTTCGACCTCGCTCAAATTTACACCCTTGCGGCCATTGGCCTTCGCCAAGCGAAAGGAAAGTTCGACTTCGCTCGAACTCACAACGAGTTAAAATTTCGACCTCGATCGAATTTACACACTTACGGTCATTGGCCTTCGCCAAGCGAAAGGATAGTTCGACCTCGCTCGAATTTACCCCTTTATGGCCATTGGTCTTCGCTAAGCGAAAGGAAAGTTCGACTTCGCTCGAACTCACAACGGATTATAATTTCGACCTCGCTCGAATTTACACCCTTATGGCCCTTGGCCATCCCCAAACGGAAGTCTAAATTCGATCTCGCTCGAATATACAAGTCAAAACTGACTTCGCCCAAGTTGTCCAGTCTGAATTCGACCTATGTTATACCCGATTTTAACACGGGTCAAATTAGAGTATAAACTATTAGAAACCGAGGTTTAATTAATTTTAAGAGAGAGTCGCCACCTAATTATTTTAATGGTGAATTAGGACACCTAATTACTAAATAATGCAGTAAAGTTAACTAAATTTTATGGCCTACTTAACCTTAGAAATTCTAGGTAAGGGTTCTAACTATCTTAAAAGGAAGGGGTAAGGCACCTTTTAAGATCCATAAAAAATAGTTAACCTGAAAAAGCTTAGGTTAATTAATGAATTTTAGGGACTAAATATTGTCTGTCCAAAAGTGTTAAGAAAAGTTCATTGGGCTTGGCTAAAAGAATCTTAAAAATTACTCTAAAAATATTTAATCAGAGATCCCATTTGAGCTCAAAAGAACGCTTTAAAGAACTACTTTTTGTAAAGATAACCTCTAAAAACATAATTGTTAAAACACTTGGTTCTTTTCTAAAGAATATTAATTCACAAATACTTGTTTGAATCAATTTAAAAGACTTGATTGGGTTTATTATCAAGTGATTATATCAAATGAGGGAAAGATTACTAATTTCAAAAGCCCCTTAAGTTAGGTGATACATTCTATATGTTGAAATAAATACTTTAATAACTAAGTGAAGCCCGAAATATGATAAAATTATTATTAGTCCTATGTTAACAGAGAGTCAAACTAAAATAACTCAAATCACACAAGAATAAGGAAATATCACTCTTAGGAAGTTCAAACTGAATAAATTCTAAAGACAAAAGCCGACATAGGCGATCCCAAGCAAGTTTCGCTTGTTTTTCTCGCTATCCGGTGCTCTTAAGGAATGATGTGCAATGACTCCATGTGGTGGTGGTAGCGTTGAGTCTCTATGAGACTCCAAGTCTCGAATTAAGACTCCATTTGCTCCAGAGTGTACATGCAAAGAAAGGGAAAAATAAAGAATTAGCAAAATAACTTAAGCGTTTTAATCAACATGTGAAAGTATAAGAAGTATTGGAGAGTGAAATTTGATTCTTAACAGTATATCAAGATTAAAATGTGCAGAAGGTCATAGCTTCAAATTACTTTATGAATTTCTAGCCATACTCTTGTCGAAATGCAGGAAATAATTGTTTCCAGCTATTTAGATTAGTAGCACTCTTAAGGACATAACTGAAATATAAACTTTTGACGACAATCACACAGCAACATGGACATACTTCATCAAGACATAAATGTTAAATTAACAAAGTTATCCATACTCTCAAATCCGTATACTAACTAGCACAAGAAATAGGGCACAAGGTTTCAATAGCCATGGTTCCTAAAGAATTTTTAGATAACTAATAGTAATAAGTCCATGACTTCTGCTATTTTATCTCAAGTGAGGTGCGCTTACAAATATTTGAACCGAAACAGAATTTATTTACTTTGAGGTGATTTCATAACATGGAAGAAAAGGAAAGAAAATTTTAGCTAAAATGCCATATCACTCAAATAGCAATCAAGTTTCTATTTTTTCATTCCAACTTCACATTATCTAACATAGATTTCCCAAATATCCTTTCATGTAAATAAGAGTCCCTAGATGGTGATTTCTATATTTTATTTTTCGACATATGAATTTAATATCTTACTGTTTAGTTAAGTTAGAACAAAAAGTAGACTAGAGTCCGGCCTTTTAAACACTATCACATTCCGACGAACATTGACACATATCTAGCTCTATTACTTGGTTATTAAGAGTATCTTAAGGGTATAATACTAATACGAAGTGTGATAAAGATAATCGTTGTACTTATAGAATACAATAAGTAAACAGGTCACGTATGTCATTCATGCACTTTAAGGTAAAGAATCATGCCAGGCGACTGTTGTATCACATGGGCATAACTCAGATTCCTAATTGGCTCGCATATTTACTCGAAATAAGCACAAATCTCATACAAAGGTTCCAAATAATATGAAACACGAGCGCAAAAGGGGAAAGGAAATTCTTTCAATATAGAAAAGGATGAATGACAATCTTACGCCCATTGTCCCTTAACCAAAGACAAATGTGAGTTGTTTTCCTAAAGATAGAATTTCTGATGTGCTATGCTAAATATCAGATGCACATTCATGTTAAAACAAATTTATCAAATAGGACAGCAACTCGTTTCTATGATCGTGATTACGAGAAAAGATCTAAACTAATAATGTGTATACAACCCAACATTATGCATTCGGCACTCAGTGATAAATATTAGGCAAGGATGACAGCCTCATTTTCACTATCTTGGTGATTCCCTTCTGCTAAAAAAGAAGAGTACAGAGAAGAAAAGGCAGAAAAGGGAAAGATCTTGAAAGGTGGGGAGACTTTGTGGGGTCTTGGTTAAGACAACACGTGAACAACCAAGTAATTTTATTTTGATGGAATAGTCTAAAAGCTACGTAGAAATTGCGCGGGGTACTCTATTTGGTCGCCCCCATTTAACCTATACCCGTTTTTTTAAAATTTTTTAACTTGTACCCACTTTTTAAATATCTTCAGCTCCCTTTCCTTCGCTGAGCTGAAGTTCACCAGTTAAGCTGAAGTTCGCCAGTTATAAAGACAAAACTTCAGCATACGGGGCTGAAGTTCCCCAGTTACAAAGACAAATTTCCCAGTTACAAACTTCAGCTGTAGAGCTGAAGTTCCCAAGTTATAAAGACAATTACAAAGACAAAACTTCAGCTCTAGAGAACTTCAGCTCTAGACCTGAAGTTTTGTCTTTGTAAACTGGGGAACTTCAGCCCAGTATGCTGAAGTTTTTGTCTTTATAACTGGGGAACTTCAGCCCCGTATGCTGAAGTTCCCCAGTTACAAAGACAAAACTTCAACTCTAGAGCTGAAGTCCCCCAGTGTAACTGGGAAACTTCAGCCCCGTATGCTGAAGTTCCCCAGTTATAAGAGCTGAAGTTTTTGTTTTTATAAATGGAGAACTTCAGCCCCGTATGCTGAAGTTCCCCAGTTACAAGACAACAACTTCAGCTCTAGATCTGAAGTTCGCAAGCTACTTTAGGCCCGTCTACTAGAATGCTGAAGTTTTGCGTGATTGGCTTTGCTACTTCAGCCTCGCATGCTGAAGTTATGCGCAAAAGCGGGTACGGATGCAATTTTTTTTACAAAGCGAGTATAAGTTAAAACGTGGCACAAAAAATGAGTACGGATGCAAAAGCCCCAAAAGCTACTGAGCTTTGTTGGGCCTTTATTGTTCTTAAATCAAATTGGGCTTGAAAGATCAGGTCTAAAGACATTTAATTACTAGAATGAGCTACTTGTAAAGGATAATCTTGGGGCATTTGTTGGCCGAATTTCCATTATTCTTTCCCAAATTCTTTGAGCTTCTAATAATCAACAATAATATTAATGTTAAAAATAAGAAAGTAACTAACTTATTTATTATGCCTAGTTATAATTACAAATGTTTAAATAAAATACTGATTGTAATTTTCGGCAAGATTTATTAAATATAATTTCGTGCGAGAAATGTTCTCGCTTAGTGAGATAAAAGAAATATAAATAATTTTCACGAAAGGTAACTATATATACAATTAAGATATGAATGATAAAGACAATAGTGATGATGACGGTAGTAGTGACATTATTATTAATAATAATAATCATAATACCAATAAAAATAATACTAATAATAATAATAATAATAATAATAATAACAATAACAATAATAATAATAATAATAATAATAATAATAATAATAATAATAATAATAATAATAATAATAATAACAACAACAACAACAACAACATCAATAATACTATAATAGTGATAATAAGTAAATAATAATAATAATTACGTCTAGTTTATGCTAAAATGGTAAAATAACTTTTCTTACATTATTAGTGATATTAGAAGCTTAAAGAAATAGTTTGGAAGAAAGGAGGGACAAAATTAGATGTCAACAGTTGCCCATCTTTGACCGGAGACAATGAAAGAATTTTCGGGCAAAGAAATTGACTTAGTAGCTAATTTTTTCCCGACTTGTAAATGCGAATCAATGTTGGAAGGATTATGAAAAGAAATTTTGAAGGCTTATGAAAAAAAGAAATTTTTTGAGAGTTATGGCCGAACTTTGGTTTCTGAATCGCCTACATACTTCGGGTTTCACGAGGATCAGGCTGTAACGACCCGACCGGTCGTATTTGCGTTATCGAACCCCGTTCCCCTAAATGAAACTCCCCATAGAGGCGTATTGTGATACTTGCAGGGGCGGGTGGTCCGGGATTCGAAAGTGTTTAGAGCGATATTGGAACACTTAGTTCCTTAAGGTTGGCCTTTTTGG
>MDKI01091641.1:0-14974 GCA_005239505.1 Nicotiana paniculata | reverse complement strand
CTCTGATGCTCGGCCTTCACCTGCTGACAATTCGGACATTTAGATACAAAGTTTGCCACACCTCTCTTCATACCACTCCATCAATAAACCTCTCGGAGATCATGATACATCTTCGTAGAACCTGGGTGCACGGAATACCTAGAATTGTGAGCTTCCGCCATTACCCTCTCCCGAAGATTATCCACATCAGGAACACATAGCCTTCCCCGGTACCGTAAAACACCATCATCGCTACCGAGTGAAAATGCCGAAATCTTGTTATTCAAAACTGCCTCATTCAATTGCGCCAATGTTGGATCCATACACTGCTTTTCCTTGACTTCCGCTACAAGTGAAGATTCTGCCCATTTTGCAATATAATATTTCCCTCGTCTGAGGTCGAGAGACAGGCCCCCAGACTGGCCAATTGATAAATCTCCTGAGCTATAGGCCTCTGATCCACTTTCAAATGAGCCAAACTACCCATAGACTTCCGACTGAGAGCGTCAGCCACCACATTCACCTTCCCTGGATGGTACAAAATGTTCATATCATAATCCTTAAGCAATTCTAACCATCGTCGCTGCCTTAAATTCAACTCCTTCTGCTTGAACAAATATTGGAGACTCTTGTGGTCTGAGAACACGTCCACATGGACCCCATACAAATAATGCCGCCAGATTTTTAATGCAAACACAACTGTCGCGATTTCTAAATCATGCGTCGGATAATTCTTCTTGTGATTCTTGAGTTGCCTAGAAGCATAGGCTATAACCTTCCCGTGTTGCATCAACACACATCCCAAACCAACCCTTGAAGCATCGTAATAAACCACATATCCCTTCGTGCCTTCTGGAAAAGTTAACATCAGTGCCAAAGTCAATCTTAATTTCAACTCCTGAAAGCTCTTCTCACCAGCGTCGTACCATTAGAATTTAATTGCTTTCTGCGTCAATTTAGTCAATGGGGAGGCGAGGGTAGAGAATCCCTCCACAAACCTCCGATAATACCCAGCTAGACCCAAGAAACTGCGAACCTCTATCGGGGTCGTTAGTCTAGTCCAATCCTTTACCGCTCTGATCTTCTGGGGATCAACCTTAATCCCTTCTTTGGAAACAACATGACCCAAAAACGCGACTGACTCCAGCCAAAATTCACATTTTGAAAACTTGGCATATAATTGGTGTTGATGAAGAGTCTGCAGAGCTGCCCTGAGGTGGTTAGCATGATCCTCCCGACTCCGCGAGTAGACAAGGATGTCATTAATAAAAACAATCACGAAAGAGTCAAGAAACGGTTTGAAAACCCGATTCATAAGACCCATGAAAGCCGTTGGAGCATTGGTCAGTCCAAAGGACATTACCAAAAATTCAGAATGGCCATAACGAGTTCTGAATGCGGTATTAGGAATATCCTACTCTCTGATCTTCAACTGGTGATACCCAGACCTAAATCAATTTTGGAGAAAAACTTCGCACCTTGCAATTGGTCGAACAAATCATATATCCGAGGCAATGGATACTTGTTTTTGATAGTGACTTTGTTGAGCTTTTGATAATCAATACACATCTGAAGTGACCCATCCTTCTTCCTGACTAAAAGAACCGGATTGCCCCACAGTGACACACTCGTCCGAATGAACCCCTTCTCTAATAAGTCTTTCAACTGCTCCTTTAACTCCCTCAACTCTGCTGGCGCCATTCTGTACGGTGGAATAGATATTGGTTGCGTATCTGGCAATACATCAACCCCAAAATCGATCTCTCTATCTGGCGGAATCCCTGGAAGCTCGTCCGAAAATACTTCAAGAAACTCATTCACGACTGGGACGGACTCGGGGGTAGACACTTCTGAAGCGGTGTCCGCAACCCGGACCAAATGATAAACACACCCATTTTTAATCATCTTCGAGGCCTTAAGGTAGGAAATAAACCTACCCTTTGGCACCACACCATTCCCTTTCCACTCAATAACTGACTCATTAGGAAACTCTAGCCTCATAGTTCTGGTTCGGCAGTCGATTTTAGCAAAGAACGAGTAAAGCCAATCCATTCCGATGATAACATCAAAATCTACCATCCCAAGCTCGATAAGATCGGTCGTGGTATCTCGACCATACACCGTGACAACACAATTCCTATAGATGCACGCGGCTGTAATGGAATCACCAATAGGAGTCGACACAGAGAACGGCTCATGAATTTGTTCAGGTTCTATCCCAAAACTTGAAGCAATAAATGGGGTAACATATGACAAAGAGGACCCTGGATCAATAAGAGCATAAACACCAAGTGCTTGAACAGTCAGAATACCTGTAATAACATCTGGGAAAGCCTCCACACTCTGGCGACCACTCAAAGCATAGAAGAGACTGGGTCCACCTCTACCTCGTACCCCACCCCTAACTGCACCACGCCCTGATGTAGCTGGAGGACGCACTGAAGATGCGGCGACTAAAGAATCGAACGCCTGAGCAAAACCACTACCCATGCCCTGACTGGGCGCACGGCAATTCCGCTGAATATGACCTCTCTCCCCACACTTGAAGCATACCGAGATATCCAGGTAACAAGGCTCGGTATGGAACCTCCCACACTTAGGGCACGGATCCCTCCTCTGCTGTTGGAACCTCTCTCCTGGACGACCGGGCTGATGGGGTCTCCTGTTGTCTCATCCTGGCCCCCAGGGACTACTATGCTGATAACGGGGCACTGATGGCGGTGCACTAGATAAGGACTGAGCATAAGACTGGGATGTCCCTAATGGTCCTCTCCCGTGAACCGGTCTCCCTCATCCAACTGAAATCCCCGAGTGGCCCGCTGACCGGGCCCTGCTACTACTCTCCCTCTCCGACCTTATCTTCAATTTTTTAGCCTCCGCCGTCTGAGAGAATCCCACTATCTTACCATAATTCATGTATGAGTGCAAGGCAGCTGTAGCAGCTTCATTCATAACCAAGGGACTGAGGCCCTGAACAAACCGTCGAACTCTGGCATCCATAGTCGATAGTAACTGAGGAGCGTACTTGGACAATCTCACGAACTCCATATGGTACTCCCACACACTCATATTACCCTGCTTGAGAACCTCAAAATCCGTAGCACGGGCTGCCACAGTCTCGGCAGGCAAGAAGTGATCCATGAAAGCATCAACGAACTCATCCCATCTCGCCGGAGGACTTCCCTCCCCACGGTAATTCTCCCAACTCTCGAACCACGAATACGCTGCTCCCCTCATCCTGTAAGATTCTAACTCAACCCCCTCTGTAACTGTAGCCTTCATAACCCGAAGCATCTTGTACATCTCATCTAGAAAATCTTGCGAATCGGCCTCTGGATAAATACCTGAGAACTCTGGAGGGGCCAACTGGTTGACTCTGGAACTGGAGAAATCTCCCTGTCCGCTAGAAGGCGCAGGGGCAGCATGAGATCGTTGGGCCTGAGCGGCCACTAACTGAGTCAACATATGAATAGCTCCCCTGAGGTCCCCATCGGAAGTACCGGGACCTGAAGCTGGAACTGAAGAAGGGTCAGGAATATCAGTGGAAGGGGTTGCAGCACACTCTGCCGCAGCATTAATAGGAACACTCTGGTCTGGAACAGAAAGGCCAGGTGCATTCAAGGTCGGGGATTCGCTCTCATCCACACCATCAGGTACAGAATTCACAGCCACACTTGGGGTGGCATTGGCCTCTAGGACGAGTCGAGCTCTCTTCTTTGGTGCCATTACTGAAAATTTCGGAACAATGCACGAGTTAGAAAAGGATATTTTCACTTTCCACTTCACCGCACGATATAGAATAACAATGAAAAGGGTGTTTCCTAAATGTCCATGTAGCCCCCTAATTATAGATGTGGTCGACAACACACCGATAAGAAGGGCTCTACTAGACACGGCTCCAAGACATCCTAGGACACTTTAAAAACCTTAGGCTCTCATACCAAGTTTGTCATGCCCCAAAATCGAGGGACACGACCGACGCTCAACTGGGTGGCCCTAGTCAAGCGGACTTGGATTTGCCTCACCTATCCCACGCGTTACCCCGTGATTCCAATATACCTTATTCATGTTAATTAGAAATTTGAAACTTAACATAAAACTCTATTTAAATTCATGTTTGCCTCTTACCATTAACAACATATGATACTAAATACTTGCAAGATACATACAACATACATACTTCTACCACGTGGACCATGATTGTCACTACCCAAAATACATATGTACAATACCCACGTTATGTCTATGGAGCCTCTACGAGTGATCGGATTTTTTTTATATACAATACTTGCCGGAAAAAAGGCTCCGGCTATACCTTACAATACAAAATAGACCCAAAAGAATGTGAGATGAACCACACATGGCCCCGGGAGGAATTAGGGCTTACCAATTCAACTGATGGAGTGGAGAGGAGGCACTACTGACGGTGGGCTGAATTACCTGCTATAGAGCCACCTACATTCATATAAGAAAATGTAGCGCCCCTGGCAAAAGATACGTTAGTACTGTGGAATAGTACTAGTATGTATGAACAAACTTTATCCCAAGTACAATCAAACAATACAAAAATAAGAGACAGTAATAGAATAAATCAATCAATGCACGTGGAATGAAACAACCGAAATCACAAGTTTCACAATCTCTCCTTTTCCCCTTTCAACATCACCATATTCAAGAGTTTCATAGATTTTCATTTCAATAGTGATAATGATCACATTCCATCCTTATTACCTCGGCCACCCTTATCACCACAACCCATCAACCTTATTACTTCGTGTTGCAGCGCGCAACCCGATCCCACCTAACAATCATATTTCATAACAGCAACCACAAATAATTACATCACAAGAATTATCATTTCAAGGAATCACAAGTTCACGTCAACAATTCATATATTTGGACCCAAGGCACAATAATTATCACCAAGTAGTAATTCATGCACAAGGAATTTCCATAATTGTTCAACTCATTCACATCATTCACCCTGATACTCTCAAGAAAATTACAAGCTTTGCACGTAATAAGGTAAGCACGCCAAATCATCTTTCACAAACTCATATAGCACAGTGGGGTGGAAATCAAATAAGACGATCAATTCACATGTTTTCATACAAGGTACACATATCGTATGCTCGTCACAACAAGGGGATTCTACAAAGGTTAAAGTTAGCCATACATACCTGGGGTCGAAATTCCTTTTTATCTTTTATTCACAAATCACTGAACCGACTAGTACCGTCAATCTAGTTCACAATTAAACATATTCAACTCATAATTGGAAATCATGCATACAATTCGAACTCTTTTAAGTATTTTATCGAACGCTAGGCGACCCCATTAGATTACCACCCCTTCTTTGTGAATTTTACCCCAACCCTCTTCCCTTTTTGCTAGATTAAGAAGTTTTACTCACATGCATGCATGGGTTTGACCTCCAATTTCAAGAACCATCCTATGTGTTTTATTCTTAATTAAAATCTGAGAACTTTGGGGGAAAATGGGGTGAAGACTTAACTCTTTGAGTGAAGAAGATAACACTAACTCGATAGATTTCGGGCTTGAGAAACTTTGAAGAATCAATTTTTTTATGAAGAAGAACTTTCTCTCTCAAGAATCCCTCTCTACCTTCTCTCTATTTTTATTAGAAAGCAGTTAAAAATGAAAGGGAGGGGTGTTTTAATGAACAGGGGTCGGGTTTTAAAATTAGAAAAATAGGGGTCTGACAGCAGAATGTGGTCAGGAATGCGATCGCATTCCTAACATGCGGTCCGCAGAATGGCCCTCAAGATGGGCCAACATTAAAAACACATTGTGTAGGTATGCGACCCCTATGCGGTCTGCATGAACGTTATGCAATCGTATATTGCATCGTATAACCTCCCTCACCAAAATCGATGGGCAAGAATGCGATAACCATGCGGTCCGCATAACCAACATGCGATCGCATTTTGGACCGCATAGTTGTCCTCTAATTGCGCAGTGATTCTGCCTATATATGCGACCATCATGCGGTCCACATACACGTTATGCGATCGCATAGTGCATCGCATAACGCCCAAGTTTCTGGAAAATTCATCTTTCAAGTTACGGGGTACTTTTTACTGAAAAACACGTATGTTTTAAGAATTTCTACAGTTATAACAAATTAGAGACTTATTCGGGTAATTATTTTAAGCAATAAATTTTACGTGTCTCTACATGACGTATAAAACATCAATTGGTATCAGAGCAGGTTATCCTTGAAGAGGCTAACGCCTTAGGAAAAGATCAAGATGAGTGCACTACCTGAAAAGTGTAAAGAGAAATCCACCACTAGGCCACCACTATTAGATGATTACTTGCAGATGACTGATGGATGCTTCAAATGTGGTAAAAAGAACCACATGATCAAGAATTGTCCTATGTGGAAAGTCGAGTGGAAAAAGGAGAAATCTGAAAGAAGGAAAAGGTTCATGACAAGTAGAACTACAACAAAGGTCATCCAAAGCAATGGTTGTTGAACGAGCTCTTATAGCAGTTCGGGAATCTGAAGATGAACCTGATGAAGAATCCGAGATAAGTTTTCTGGACCTTAAGGATAAAATTAAAATCCTTTATAAAGATAGACTATTTGAATTGTTGCTAATTTTAATTGATGAATCAAAGAATATAAGTTCTGAAAATGAACAGCTGTTAAAAGAGTGTAACTTTTTAATAGCAGAATGCAAAAACCTGGAAATAATTTTTTGTAAAACTGAAAAGGAAAATACTACATTGAAGAACCAGGTTAATGCACTTGATTCAACTGTCTTAGAACTTAGATCTGAAAATCTAAAATTGAAGTTAGGAACAGGTAAAGAAATACCTAGTGACACAAACTCTCACTAGAAAAGGATCTAGGAAAGGTAAAAGATGAGCTTTATAAAACGGATGAACTGGTAAGAACCCTGAAGGAATACTTGACTAAGGTTAAGCATGAGCTATACAGAACTTGTAAATGGAACAGGTCCTCTGATGCACTTTCATGGCTACAAAAACATCATAGTAGCAACAGAAGAGGACTTGGCTTTGGGAACTCTACACCTAAGTGGGATCCCAAAGGCAAGTACCTCACACTCCCTGAGAACAAGATTTGCACACACTGTGGTAATACTGGTCACTATAAAAGTGAATGCATTGCAAAAGAGAAGGCAAGTCAGAAGAACAAAAATTTTGTTCTAGGGAAAAATAGGCCGCCAAGTTGGGCTAAAAAGAATGTGATTTATCCTTTTGCCTATAGAAAGGGACCCAAACTAGTTTGGGTTCATAAGACTAACCCCTGATTTCCTTTTGCAGGTTCAAGTGAAGGGGAGCAACCAAATATGGTTCATGGATAGTGGATGCTCAAAGCACATGACAAGAAGCAAGGACCAATTCCTTTCACTTGAGAACCTCAAATGAGGTAATGTCTCCTTTGGAAATAGGAATAAAGGTGAGATCATTGGGGTTGATAAGAAACAATATGATGAAGATATTGGACTAAAAAGAAACTCAAATGATGAAGTCACAGTCCAGCCTGAAGCAGCATCACAGGATGGAACAGGTCCTTTCACCCAGGGCAACGTGATAGGGGGAACTGACTAGAGAGGAACCGATCTTGAAACCTCGAGGGAACCTGTCCATGAACCTATTCCATAGCAACAAAGTAATGAAGGAACATCAAAGAGTAACTAGTTGGTTGTGAAACCATACAGATATCTTTACAAAAGCACTGAGTAGAGAGCATTTTGAAAGGAACATGTTACTGTTAGGGATGATTAATATCA
Organism: Nicotiana paniculata; assembly: GCA_005239505.1. Taxonomy (NCBI): domain Eukaryota; kingdom Viridiplantae; phylum Streptophyta; class Magnoliopsida; order Solanales; family Solanaceae; genus Nicotiana; species Nicotiana paniculata. The sequence continues at coordinate 7,211 of MDKI01091641.1, read as the reverse complement.
CTTAATTGAACCAGTTCAGAATGTAAATACATTGAAAAAATGAAAACAAAGAAAAAATTTGGCTAGAAAAGTTTGAAATAGGTGTAAATAATCAGATTAACAATTTCTCAGTCTCATACTGTAAAAAGTATACTCTTATGCCATGTTTTGATATGACTCACTGATCACAAATGAAATTTTTTCTATCTTTGCAAATTGAGGCTTGATCAAGAGGATTCTGAAATGATGAACCTAGTTCATCGTGCTGGTTCATCTGAAAGGCGAGGTATGTATTCTACACTCTGCACACTTTGAAATACCAACAATTAAATCATGAGCAGAACTCTACCCAAAATCAAAATCTTCAAAAGCCTATCCAATTGAATTTGAACCAGTTCCGTTTCAACAAGAATCCTCACCAAATTAAAATATCTAGATTATAGGGAAGCCTTAACCGTATATTCAAAACTAAAATTTCATTCAAGCCATCCCCTCCCTTACAGAACCATTCCCAAATTTCTGATGATTCTTTCAAGTCGGCAACTGAGGGGGAAGAAACTGGGTCTTTCGATTCTGAACATGTAACTTTTGTACCATAACCTTCTTCTCAGGTCGCTGAAAACTTAGAAAATAGGTTCATACTGGTTGGGTCTGTGGTATATGTGGAAATGACTGAGATAAGAAGGAGAGGAGGTAAAAATAAAATAGAAAAGAAAAGGAGAGTGAGGGAGTATGGAGTAATGAGAAGGGGAAAAGGGAAGGAAGTGGTTGATTTTTCACCCACATCTGAATCTGTTAAAATGGCTATTTGTGGAGCTGATCCAGAAAAGGAGGAAAAAAGTAGCAAGAATGCAGGGGGAAGTGAATTAGGAGAAAGCACTGAAGGGTTAGTAAATTTCGGAAAGCACACAGATAAACCTGGTTCATCTACTGAGGAAACCCTGGCGGATCTGCTGAAAATGTTAGGCAATAATTACAATCCAAAGAAGAAAAGAACTCCTAAAGCTCAAACGTCTGGAACATCAAGAGAAAGTAAGAAAAGAAAAGTCGCTCCTTCTGAGACTTCTAATATTTCTCTTCCAAAAGGAAGAACTACAAGGAGCAAGGTAAAGCAAAGTAAGGACGAGTTGAAGAGAGCTTTAGAGGAGAGTAAGAAGAAAAGAGTGGAAAAAGGGAAAGAAAAGGTTGTTGAGCCTATTGAGGATGTTGAAGAAGGAAATAGTTTTGAAGATTGACAAAGGAACTCCGAGATGAACCAGGTCCATCATAGGTGACATAGACCAGCAGAGTCAAAGGCACATGAGATGCACATGCATGAGATAAATGTATTCTGGTAAAATTGAGATATCTTCTGATAGAAAAGATTGCAAAAACAAAATTGGAGAAGGACTCCTTATTCAATAAGAACAGAATCTAAGATAAGGAAGGATTTAGGAGTTGAGTTTGACTAGAACTCTTTCACCAAGGAAGAGTAGCATTAGGATTCTAGTTAATTCCTTATCTACTAAATCTTATATATATTGCAGATTGTTCTTATTGTATACAGACGCACAAAAACAAAAATTTATCAAGAAATGAGAGCAAAATTCGTGAAGAAATTTTGCAAGCAGTTCGAGCCAAATTGGAGAGTGCGAATCTGGAGCTACTTGAACCAGCTAGAAGAACCAGTTCCATCTGTTGTCTTTTAGTCTAGTTTATTTGTAGTAGGTGATTACAAATTGTACATTCCATCTTTATCTAGAAGCAATTGTAATAGGTACTGAGTGTTCAAGTTATAGTTAACTTGAAGTTTGTCGCAAATAGCTATAGGCTAGTTTGCCACAAAGGGTTAGAGTTAGTCCTTAGGTTTACAACAGAGTTTATTTTGTAAATAGTGTTTGGCTCATTGTTGTAGTGAAGTGTTTGGAGAAAATCCTAATGAGTAGTAGGTCGTGGTTTTTCACCTTTTGAGCCAGGTGTTTTCCACGTAAAAAATCTCTGTGTTCTTTACTTTTATTCATTTATTATTCCGCAACAGTACGAGTTGGAACACATAGAACCAGGTCCTTCTATAATGACAGCATTCGAAATTGGACACCACACAAATCACCCCCCTCTTGTGTGGTATTGACGTATAAAACATCAAGTATGGATGAGATTACTGAGATGGCTCCAACTATCAAATGCTCAAACCAATTCTTGGCAACAATTGTTTACATGACTGCGTATCCACTCCAAGGAAAGTCACTGAGGGCAAGAATACTTAAGATGAAATTCACAGAATATACCTATGCGAATAGAATTTTTTTAAGGCCAAACAAGGAATGTGGAACAACTTGCTATGGATTTAGAGCTCAAGGGGGGAGTGAGGACAAGGGTGCAGCAACTTCATTTCTGATACTAATTAACTATATATAGACCAGCTGGATAGGAAGTACTATGTTGACTTATGTACTGCAAATAGTATAGGTACAGAGATAGGAATGTATATGGAATCTAGCAAGTCGAAAATGACTTACCTGATTTGTAATAACTGTTCTTGGTGATTAATGAAATATTCAAATTACCAAAAAAAAAGTCTAGATATAAAATCCTTAGGTGAATTAAGTTTTTAAATATTAGGAATTTTCATATAGTTCAAATAAGGAAGGATTTAATAACTAAAATTTTAGTTGATTTGAAAGTCATAAATATTAGAAAAATAATTAACTTTTATAATTTTAGAAAAATAATTAAATTATACTTTTATACAATAGGAAACTTATTTTTCAAAGGTAAAAAAGGCGAACGGTATTTCGATAAGTCCTTCGTGCTTTTAATAAATACATATATATATATATATATATATATATATATATATATATATATATATATATATATATATATATATATATATATATATATATATATATATATATTGTTTATCTTTCTCAGTACGTCTCCTCGTACTAATGTTCTAGGTAGTCTTAGTCTTGTTCCGCTTCATGAACCTTCGTCTTCACTTTTGACAAAATGGCAGCCATAAACGGATTTGATAAGTCTTTAACGGTTACCGTTTGAACCGGACTACCTGTATCTCCATCTGATACAGTGGATTTTATTATATTCATTGAGGAATGCACACCCTTCTCATCCATTTTATTTATGATGCACTGCGAAAAGGTCCCGAGTTCATTTCTCGGAATGCAACTCCTGGTAATTTATTGGATAATATTTTACCCAATTCTTGATCAAAATAAAATGGATGAGAAGGGTGTGCATTCTCCAATGAATGCAATAAAATTCACTATATTAAATGGAGATACAGCTTGTCCGATTTATCCTTTATGAAGTTTCTTGAATAATTTACTATTCTTAGAAACCTTTATAATTTTTTAATATTATCTAGTTTATCTGGCATTTCTAAGGCTTTCTTAGCTATATGGGGTTGTAATTTGATTTTTCCATCCCCTAAAACTACTCCTAAGAAATTAATGTAATTCTTATATAGTTTCATCTTCTTTTTACTAATTATTATTTCGTTATCCATGACACTACTAAAAATTCGGGGAAAAACGATCACAAAAAGCGACCAAAGTTGGTCCCTAAACAATGAAAAGCGACCAAAATGCGTCCAAACAGTCTTGGTCGCTATTTTGTCGATCCCTTTACCATAGAGACCAAAGTTGGTCGCTAATTTGGTCTCTATGATAAATTAGCGACCAACTTTGGTCTTTATGTTAAATTGACCAAATATTCCGTATCAAAAAACAGACCAACTTTGGTCGCTATATTATTTTAATAATATAAATTTAGGGACCAAGTTGGTCTCTATATTTAAATTACAATATTTATTTATTTATTATTATACAAAATATAGCGACCAAAGTTGGTCGCTATTTTATTAATTTATTTAATTTGTTTTAAATAAAAGCGACCACAATTGGTCGCTAAATTCCAGAAGAAAAAAAAATTTTAATAACATAGCGACCAACTTTGGTCGCTTTTCTTGGTTTTATTTTGACAGAAACTGCCTATTTTGGCAGCCACACCACCTGCCAGCATACCAAATCCTATTACAATAACAACAACAACAACAACAACAACAATACTAACACAACAACAACATTAAAACCAATATTAAAACAACCATTAAAACCAACAACGTATAAAGTTCAATAAAACTAACACATTTAACTAACAAAACTAAGTTAACACTTATTACAAGCCCATTCCAAAACGGACCAAAGTTCTATTGTCTAGTTCAAAGTATATAAAAGTACTCAATGATTGTTTCATTCTATATCATTATCATCACCGTCTGATGAATATTCATTATCAAGACGGTAATGAGAAAGGTCATTTCGTGGTGGACGAGAAGAACGATCACGGGGAGGACGGGAGGAACTAACAAGGGGAAGAGGAAATAGGAACGCTCACGTTTAAGTTGATCCTCTGGCGATGGCTCGCGAGACCGGAGAATCGGAAAAGCTCCAGAAGCTAGGAGAGATTTAAGTTGAGCTTGCACACTTCGTACTGAGCTTGCATGCTAACGTACTGAGCATCTCTAAGCCTTTCTCGTTCCTTGGATGTTTCTAGCTCGCTAGTGAGCTTTGTCACAGTCTCCCGCATAGTGGAGAGGCTCTCCCCATCAAGTTGCTCAGCTTGCGAGGAAGTTCCTATTCCTTGTATTCCACAGTGATAGCAGTGAAACTTCTTATTAGGAAGCCCGTATACCTTCCTATATTTTGCACCGCCAGCCGCTTGCATCCATAGTCTTTCTGCATCATCCTCCGAAATATGGATTGGCTCGCCCAACTCATTAGGTGGCTGACTGCGTATGAAATCCTCCATGTCAACTCTGAAGCGATCCTACCAAAAAAAAAATTATTTAATTAGTATTTGAAAGATTATATTAGAGTATATCAAAATACTTAATGAAAAGATAAAACTTACATGTACAGTCGATGATTGGTCGACCTACCTTTCTAGATCAGTCTCTTTCTTTTTCTTGACAATATGAGTCTCCTTGAATAACTCATCTTGCTTCATTGGACGACCCAGCTTCTTTTCCTGAAAATCCATAAATTATAGTTAATAAAACGAATAGATATACTTTAAAAATTAAAATAAATGAACTTCAACTCAAGTTTTGTCTTTGTAACTGGGGAACTTCAGCATACGGGACTGAAGTTCCCCAGTTATAAAGACAAAACTTCAGCATAATGGGGCTAAAGTTCCCCAGTTTACAAAGACAAAACTTCAGCTCTAGAGCTGAAGTTCTCTAGAACTGAAATTTTGTCTTTGTAATTATCTTTGTAACTGGGAAACTTCTGCTCTAGAGCTGAAGTTTTGTCTTTGTAACTGGGGAACTTCAGCATACGGGGCTGAAGTTCCCCAGTTATAAAGACAAAACTCAGCATACGGGGCTGAAGTTCCCCAGTTACACTGGGGGACTTCAGCTCTAGAGCTGAAGTCTTGTCTTTGTAACTGGGGATCTTCAGCATACGGGGCTGAAGTTCCCCAGTTATAAAGATAAACTTCAGCATAATGGGGCTGAAGTTCCCCTGTTTACAAAGACAAAACTTCAGCTCTAGAGCTGAAGTTTTATCTTTGTAATTGTCTTTATAACTTGGGAACTTCAGCTCTAAAGCTGAAGTTTGTAACTGGAAACTTCAGCTCTAGAGTTGAAGTTTAGTCTTTGTAACTGGGTAACTTCAGCATACGGGGCTGAAGTTCTCCAATTATAAAAACAAAAACTTCAGCATACAGGGTTGAAGTTCCTCCAGTTACACTAGGGAACTTCAGCTCAAGTTTTGTCTTTGTAACTGGGGAACTTCAGCATACGGGGCTGAAGTTCCCCAGTTATAAAGACAAAAACTTCAGCATACGGGGCTGAAGTTCCCCAGTTACACTGGGGGACATCAGCTCTAGAGCTGAAGTTTTGACTTTGTAACTGGGGAACTTCAGCATAAGGGCTGAAGTTCCCCAGTTATAAAGACAAAACTTCAGCATAATGGGGCTGAAGTTCCCTAGTTTACAAAGACAAAACTTCAGCTCTAGAGAACTTCAGTCATATATATAACACGCTTTGTTGTACAATTTTAACTACATATATAGCTGGTAGAATATACGTACCAATCTTCTTTTTATAGTCCCTTGGTTGATCGCACCTCCAATGTGCAAGGAGTCTCCCTTCTCGGATGCGCGAGCTTTCTTTCCTTTTTCACTCTTCTTTAAGAACTCCGCGGTAAGCCACTACCTTTGCAAATCCCTCCAGAAATCGTCAACCAACCAGTTAGGCTTCTGGTTGTACAGTCTAGCGTTGGAGAAATTATGCGACAACCGCTTCCAAGCCTTAAGATTAAAATTACGCGCCACTTCCGTGCTATAGCGTTGTTCCCATACACATTTGCTCTATATTTCAAAAGTTAAATATTGTATGAAAATATCATAAATATAAATAATTATAAGGCTTAAAAGAAAATTTATACCTTAAATTCATTGAAAACTTGCTCCTTCAGCGAGAATGGGAATTCGCTCCAACTCGTATAAGGGGCATCATAAAGCTTTCTGGTGGCGTTGGTGATTATCCTCGTAGTAGTGTTACTCGGGATGAACCTGCAATTAAAAAAAAAACACATTAATATATTAGTACAAACTGTACAAAACAATAAACGTAAAAAAATCAAGTTGCTCTTACCCATCACCCTCAGGGACTATGATGATCCTGCCATACTTATCCTTATGCACCTCCTCGTCATCATCAGCATCATCGTTGGAAGCAGGTACATTAGATGCATGTGTGGAAGGTGTAGGGGGGTCAGAGCTAGTATCTCGCAGGCGAAGGCCTGTAAGAGATGGAGCCGATAAGGAAGATGGTTGTGATCCCTGTGACTGCGACATCGCGAGATCGATCGGAAGCTGCTATGATATTGATGCCTCTGACCCCCGTGGCTGTGGCACCAGTGGATGTGACCCACGTGGTTGTGACCCCCGTGGTTGTGAACCGGATGGATGTGAGCCATGTGCTCGTGAGGCTGTTGGACTGTATGCTGGACGTACAGTCCTAGGGCCCTGTGTTGAAAAACCATGTGTCTGCACAAAGATGTAGCGGGGCTAGTGATGTTGTGGCACCTCATAATATCCATCGGGTGGAGGATAAGACAAAGGCGGCGCCTATGAAGAGGGTGGAAAAGAGGGAGGATAATAGGGAGGAGTATCTTCTACTATCCTCTTTCCCTTCTTAGCCTTTCCTTTACCCCGAGAACCCG
>ML312215.1:0-16068 GCA_005239505.1 Nicotiana paniculata | reverse complement strand
ACTCCTTACTCGGATTTCTGGTCGCAGACAAATTAAAACAGAGTCAAAATTTCCTCGGTTTGGAATTTCAATAAATAAATAGTGTCCCGGAACACCGTAAAAAATCTGGGTGGCGACTCTGAAAACTAAAATAAATCCCAAATCTGAATAATGTCACTTTAATTGGAAAAACTCCCTTATTACCCCTTCATTAATCGGGGGTGGAGGAAAAAGGAGGTGTGACAAACACTGTTACAAAAGAGTCAAGACAAGACTTGAAGACTCGATTTATAAGATCCATGAAAGCTGTCGGGCTATTTGTTAGCCCAAAAGACATTACCAGAAATTCAAAGCGCCCACAACATGTCCTGAAAGCTGTTCTCTGAATATCATGCTCCCTGATATTGAATTGGTGATACCCAGATCTTAAATCAATCTTGGAGAAATACTTAGCACCCTACAATTAGTCAAAAAAAGTCATCTATCCTTGGAAGTGGGTACTTATTCTTTATCGTGAACTTGTTGAGCTACCATCAATACACATCCTCAGTGACCCATCTTTCTTCCTTACAAAGAGAACCGGTACGCCCCAGGGCAAAACACTCGGCTGGATGAAACCCTTCTCTAAAAAATCCTTCAATTGTTCCTTTAGCTCCATCAATTCTGTTGGTGCCACTATGTGGGGTGGAATAGATAGAGGATGTGTGCCCTACATCACCTCAATCCCAAAATAAATATCCCTGTCTGGTGAGATCCCAGGGAGCTCATCCGGAAAGATCTCTGGAAATTCATTCACAACAGGCATAGACTCAAGTGTATGTTCCTCAGCATCGGGGTCCGTAACCTGAACCAAATGGTAAATACGCCCCTTGTTGATCATTTTGATGGCCTTAACGGAAGAAATAAACCTACCCTTCAGCACCACATCAGCCCCCTTCCCCTTCCATTCAATGTTTGGCTCATTTGAAAATTCAAATCTAACGGTTCTGGTTCAGCAATCAAGCTTAGCAAAACATTAATAAAGCCAGTGCATCCCCATGTTTAGATCAAAATCAATGATCCCCAATTCAATGAGATCGCCTATGGTGTCCCGACCATGCACTGTGACAACATAGTCTTTATAAACCAACACAGCCACAATAGACTCACCAACCGAATTACATACAGAGAATGGCTCATGAAGTTGTTCTGTTTCTATCGCAAATTTCTATAGCAACATAAGGGGTGACATAAGACAAGGTGGAACCGGGATCAATAAGAGCATATACATCATGAGATTCAACAATTAATATACTTGTGACAACATCTGGAGAAGCCTCTGCACTCTGGTGACCACTCATAACGTAGAAATGGATTGGTCCTCCAAAACTCTATACACCACCCCTAGCTGCACCACGCCCTGGGGGTGCTGAAGTGTCTCGGGTTGGAGGAGGTGATGTGGATGTAGTAGCTGCAGAACTAACTAGATGTGTCGTGCCCCTTCCTGGACCATGGCGCCACGAACGATAATCCTTTAGATGTGACCCTCAGTCCACATCCATAGCATATGAGTAGGTCAATGTTGCAAACTTCTAGGTGCATCTTCCCGCACCTAGGGCATGGGGGCCTCCTTTGTTGCTGGAATCTCCCACCCGGCCGACCCTGCTAGTAGGATCCCACATTGCCCTGACCGGGCCTAAAATGACTCCACTACTGCTGATTGGGCTCTAATGGCGGTGCACTGACTAAATACTAAGCAAAACCTTGGGATGGCCTTGATGTCCCCCCTCCCCTCCTCCCCCCCCCCCGAATGCTGACCTACCACCACCACCACCACCGAAAGAACCACCAAAGTTGCTCGCGGATCGGGCCTTGCTGCCACTCTCTCGGTCTATTCTATTCTTTAATTTATAGTTCTTTGTAGCTTGAGAAAATGACACCATCTTCCCATAGTTCATATTATTTTAAAATAAGTTGTAGCGACCTAATTAATATCCAAGGGGCTAAGGCCCTACACAAACTAGCGCACTCACGCCTCCATAGTGGGAAACATGTAGATGGCATACTTAGACAGGCACGCAAATCTCATATGGTACTCCACCACACTCTTGCTACCTTGTTTCAGGCTCTCAAACTTGGCTGCATGGGCTGCCTTAGTCTCGGTAGGCAATAAATGATCGATGAAGGTGTCAGCAAAGTCGCTCCACCTTGCCGGAGGGCTCCTGTAAACACGGGAATTCTCCCACATCTCAAACCAAGAATAGGCCAACCCTTTCAGGGGGTATGAGGACAATTCCACTCCATGCATCTCAGTAGCACGCGTAACTCGGAAAGTATTAGGCATCTCATCAATAATGTCCTGGGATCCTCTTCAGGATCAGTACCTGTGAGCTTGGGAGTATACAACTGGAGAAACCTATTGACCTTGGAACTAGCTGAATCCTCTGGCTAACTAGAAGAACTGGGTGCAACATTTGATCTCTGGGCCTGAGAATCAACTATCTAAGCCAACGTCTGTATGGCTCCCTTAAGATCCCCATTAGAAAGACCGGGACGGGAAGCTGGGCCTGGAGGTGTAACTGGAACATCAGTTGGAGGGATTGTTGCACCCTCAGTAGGTGTAGGGACAAGTGCAGTCTGACCAGGAGTAGCAGAATCAGGTAGTGTAGTAGTCAGGGGAATATTCTCACCCCTCGGGTGCTCACCCGCATCTCAAGTATATAATCAACTGCCACTCCTGGGCTGGCGTTGGATTTGGCATGTTCTTGCATTCTTCCTAGGCACCATGTATTGAAAATTAGAGCAACACACGAATTAGAGAAGGGACAATCTTACAATATGATCTATCGCAACATCTAAAACATCAAAGAAGGGTATTATTACTAAATGCCCAAATAGCCTCCTAATTATAGATGTGGTCGACATCACATCGATAAGAAGGACTATACTAGCCACGGCTCCGAAACATCCTAGGACACTTTAATACTTGAGGCTCTGATACCAAGTTATTCACGCCCCGACCTCTGGGAGCGCGGCCGACGCTCAAGCGATATAATGCTGCCGAGCAAGCCTGCTAGATTGCCTTCTACCTAACCCACACATAAATAAAGAGAAGATAAATTTCATTAATTAACACCATAAGGATTCATGAACATCACTAATTCCATTACCATTAGTTACTTCATTTTAAAGTCTCAAAATACATACATTATCAGAGTTTGAGTGAAACAAGTGATTCAGATACAACAAGACTAGTTTGACTTTCCCAGCACCCATATACAACACACATTGTGCCTACAGAGACTCAAATGGATACAAAAGAATACTATGATAATGCCAGCAAAAAGGCCCCGAAATGAGGTGGCCTCGCCAAAACTGTCGGGAAGAGGGTGTGCTGCTATCATTGATCAATACCACCTGATGTGGAACAACCTGCATCCATTGAAGATGCAGCGCCCCAACAAAAGGGATTTTTGTACATATTGAATAATACTAGCATGGATGACTAAACATACTCTCATTAGAATAGCCAACAATACAGGAAGAACAGTCATAAAATCAATGGAAGCCTCAAAAAATACTAAAACATCAAGTTAGGAGCAAGATAAGTTTTCAAGTAAATTACCATTATTTTAGGTTGGGAGATCTAACCACTGATATACCACCATTATTTAGCACGGAGTCCGATCACGACCCGATCAGATAGGACGTCTCACCTAGAGATCTCAACCACAATCACAATCACTATCACGGTTTCAATCATTATCTCAATTACAATTTCATGCAAAATCACCACCATGTGTGTGGCATGGAACCCGATCACGACCAGGTCGTGTAACGAACCGACCGGTCGTTTTGAACTCTAGCACGTTGTTCAGTGGTTTGAAGTCATGAGCAGCTCATTTTAAGGTATTATGACTCGTGCGTATGGTCAGAATTGAAATTCGGGAAGTTCGGAGTCAAATTGGAAAGAAAATTCTCATTTTAGAAGCCTTAAGTTGGTGAAATTGACTAAGATTGGAATTTTGAGTAAACGACCTCTGAATTAGGATTTGAAGGTTCCAACAAGTTCGTATGATGATTTTAGACTTGGGCGTGTGTCCGGATTGGGCTTTGGGTAACCCGGGAGCGTTTCGGCGTATATTGTGGAGTCAGCATTTTAAAGAAATTTCCTAAGTCTGGGTTGAAGTGCATCTTAGTGATATTGATGTCCGTTTGGGATTCTGAGTTTGGGTATATCTCCGTATAGTGATGTTTGGTCCCAAAACGCACACACAAGTATACGTGGTCGTAGCAAGTAATATAATGTTAAACCGAATGTCGAACCCATAGGGACTTGCATAAAATACTTGTTGAATCACTCTAATTGTTATTTAATCAAGCTCAAAACCAAAATCCAGGAATGTAACTAAATTATACTATGATTCTATGAACTAACTAATTACCAAGTGACAAGAATATTGTTGTGTGTATTCAATAGAGACAAATATTCTAGGGTTGTGATCAATTCACCACTCGTATTGCATTATAATTAACTCTCCGTTTCATATAATTCACTCATGGTTGCTAATTAATCGATAATTGCTCTCGTAGCCTTCTCCCGAAGTACTACTCGCCTATAAAATTAATCTATTAAAATGCACTAATCCGCTCCCCTGAAGGGTTAAGATCGCGCTATCTTCAATTCTTCTCTAATCTATATACGGCTTTCCTAAGCATAACATAGATAGTATATAGAACCTAATTGCTGACCAAACAATTAAGCAATTAAACGCAGAATTGAAGAAACCACCATATATTGAGTGAACTATAATTAAGGTGAAGTTAATGTCGAATAACAATATTCAAGGCTAAACCACAACCCTAGAACAATGGGTGTTTAGCCACACATGCTAGAATCAAACAATTGCATAAGTTTTGCATAAATGGAAAATACTAGAATAAGATGAAGAAAACTAATAATCCTTTGCTTCCTCAATGATGTTGTGTGTATCTTCTCTCCAAAACTGGCATATTCCCCTTGTAGTTGTGTTTTTGGGTCTATTTATATGTGTGGGATAAACCATTAACGTGTAGGAGACTTCTATTCAAACCGGGAAATACTTAAAACCTTCAAAACTCGGAATTGACCGGACCAGGGACCCCAGGTGTTAAGCCCCAAACGCCCACTTATAGCCTGGGTAGGCCTGGCATTTGGGCTCTAACGCTCCACTAACGACTGGGCATGGCTGGCGTTTGGGCTCTAACGCCCCACTAACGCCTGGTCATGCCAGGCTTTAGGGCCAAAACGCCCGGCTATGGCCCGGGTCACTCCTTTTCGATTCTTGAGCGTATTTCTGACGTTTATGGACCCATTTAGCTCGACTTCCATCTCCAATTCACCTACACATGAAATAGACTCCATTATGCCCATATGACATGTATTTTTTATCACAAATGCACATAAAATGTAAGGTACATAATGCTTAAAACCATGAATTCTAGCCACGCATCAACATCCCCACACTTAGACTTTTGCTCGTCCTCGAGCAATGGGACAATCTACTACCCTTCAAGACGTACACATTTCATTATCAAGGAGTATTTTACTTTTCAACCACACACATTACCCCTTAACTATGATCGATACCGGCAATCAAGTATGAACATACAAAATTTCATATTCTTTTCCTTCTTTAAACATGCCCAAGTATAACAATTTAATCAATCATACCAACAACCTAATTTCAACCACCCAACCTCAAGAGTCGACTTGCAACTACTAAGCCCTCTCAATTCACGCACCTACCCAGCAAGAAAGTTACAACTTTACCAATAATTCATGAGATCATGTGCCCTCACCAACAACAAAAGAGTGAATATAACTAGTCCACACATTCAAATATGCTATTCAACATTATTTAAGGACATCACACAATTGAACAAATTCACTCACTCTTACAAAGAATTCAGGAATAGTGACTAACCCTCCTAAGTACTTTAATACACTTCCTTCACAAATCAACACATATTCTTCTCACCAATTTCCTTGCCACAATTCGTATTCAACATATCCCTTTTTCACTTAAGCACTTTTATATTTTCACTAGCACAAATTAATAAAAATTGGAGGTGTGTATCTTTTTGTATATACTTTTACTATCATTTTTTTCTTTCTTTCCTACACACACTCCATACATGAAGATTTAATGGCTAGTGACTCTTGAATACAAGTTTTAGTGCACTAACAAACCTTTCCATGGCTTCACTCAAAATTTAATCCCCAATATCTCACCTTACCTCTTTTAGCGACTAAGTGCCTTAGGAGGAAAAGGTGCAAAAATCTCAATTTAAGAACAAAATAGGGATACTGCTTGTAATGTGGGTACCAAAGAAAAGGTCTAAAGGCTCAAAGGGGCTAGCAATGAAAATTCTTATGTGACAAGAACATCATTGATCAAGCAAGAAAATGCCTATGTCATCCCCTAGATTAGCATAAATTAAAATTTCGCTTCAATTAACACACATGGTAAGTTCTAGACTACACAGGATAACATAGAAAATCACTAAACCTCACTCACACATTGCACATGACTCAATCACAACGGCTTTATTCAACTCTCATGTCAAGCAAGAACACAAAATTAAGAGAATTAAGTACTATTACACTATCTAGCATATAAGTCAAACAACTAAGCTAAGGCGTTACAAAATAGGCTATTTATTTTTTCCTCAGGCATCACATGTCAAACCAAATATAAGGGAAATCAGAATGTATGTCATAACCTAATATCTCGGCATCAAACATGTCATAGGGTATTTCAGAGTAGCTCAGTTTCTTCCTAATTACTCTAAAAAAACAAAATAATTTAAAGTACCTGGTTCAAGTTACACCCTTGGAAAAGAATCGTGGTCCAAAGAAAAACCAAGGGGGAATTACTACACTACCTAAAACAAAAATCTTTTTGGTATTTTCTTTAAACTTACTTCCCTCAAAAGAACTGTCTAGGAGATCCATCATCGGGAAAAGTCCACATATTTATATAAAAAAAAAAAAAAAAAAAACAACTACAAAACTTAAAAGAAAAATCATTTACTATCATGAATACAAAACTACAATATGAAACCACATACGGTACAACAATTCCACAATACGTATGTATAACACCCCACACATAATTCATGCATTGTCCCCATTGCATCATATATAGACAAAACAAGTAATAAACGCAAGGTACAAGAATCATCATCATCTAACGCTCTCCATTCCTCCTCATGCTCATCTTCTCCATCATCTTCCTCATCTGAGTGCATCGGCTCTCCATCAGAGTCGTCAGGTGTGTTGATATCCTCATCATATGGGAGCTTGTATCTCTCACCTGCTCCAATCATCTGCTGAGCGTGAGCATTGAGCGGGTATCTCTGATCCAACTCATGTTATTCGCAACTGCAAATCCATCATCCTATAAATATGGGTCATGAAGCTATCATCCCGCACATTGTGCTCTTCAGTGGTCAGTGAAGACTCTTCTTTCAGTCTTAAGCCAGTGATATCAGTCTCTCGTGCGAGTTGATCAATGGAATGGTCAAAGTTGGGATCAACCGCTTCATTCTCATTTAGCAGGAACTGAGTCAGGAAATTTGGGAATGGTATTCGATCAATTCTATTGCTGAAACGCACCAACCCCATTTGATAGCGCATTAGATTGCCCACATTCACTCTCTGCCCCATCACCAGGAAGTAGAGCACACAAATCCTCTCTCGGCTGATTAAGGTGTCATGATTGCATGGTAGTATCCGTGTATTAATCACTTTAAGCCACACCTGGGTTTCAGCCTTCATTTTCTTCTTGGGAAACCTTTTATGGCGATTTGTTGATCTATCCCGAATCCAAGCAGCCCTGGACTCAACCCCACACAGTGTGTGCCTCACCTCTCTATAGTTGGGATGGTGGATGAATTGCTCTAGAGGCTCCACAGGAACATTTGGTGCACCTAGAAAATCGCATATGACCTTGGCCGAAAAATCCACCAAGTGCCCACGAATTGGCACCAATCCGTCCTTGTCCTTAGGGTCAAACCCTACATAGAATTCCCGGACTAATTTAAGGTTGATGTGACCATTGTGCCTGAACACGTATCCTTAGCCCAACTCATGGATGCTCCTCCAAATCACTGGAAATTTTGTTCTCAGACTCCCTTCCTTAATGACCCCTTCAGGGTGAACATGCTTTGGCTTGCAGCGTGCATATCATTTCCTGGATTGTACTAGTATGCTGTTGATACCATATTCCCGTTGACCAATGGGCTGTTGTCTCATAGCAGTGACAGCAGCTACTGCTTCCTCACCAGTCATACTGGAAGTAGCATCTCCCCCTTTTTTTTTCTTCTGAGGTGGTGGGGGTTTTGCTTTGCTTTTCGCTGGGGCCAAAGACGTGGCCTTTCCTTTGCCTGTGGCTCTTCTGGGTAGCATCATTTTTCCCTGCAGAAATGATCAGTAGTTAGTGGGTGTCACAACGTGTGTACTATAAGCTTTTCCATTTTTCCAAGGTTACTCAGAATTCACCTTGGCGCGTTTATGAATAATTGACACACACGGCTTCTCGTGAGCCTCTTCATACTTAAAATTTCATGGAGTTCACGATGCATGACACTAGTGGTTTGTTTCCCGGATACTCGGGCTCCAAATGGGATATGTGTTGCCATTGAGGCATTACATCGAGCACTTGGCTAGCACAACTTCCATGGAAGCTCTTATGGACTTGAGGGATTGCCTCATGTACCCAAATCTGGTTGGGGTTCCATAATACCACTTAGCTTCACAATTTCAGCCCATTCCTAAAGGGTTCGGGGATTGGGATTCACAACATAATACAGTATGACCATGAATTGCATAAACCCATAAAGAATCACCATGAATCAAGGCCACACCTTTCATAATTGTAATACCCAATTCGGAGTAACAAAGGGTAGGGATAGAATCATACCTCAACTCTTAATGTATGTTTGACGGATGAAGTGCACCACGAAATCGAAACTGTACAGATTTGTGTGAGTTGTGAACTTGTTGTGTGGGTGAAGATGTGTGTGTTAATCTATGTGTTTTGGTGTGAGTGTGTGAGAAAATCGGTGTTGGTGGTGTTCTTGGGTGTAAACCCTTTCTTGAGAGAGAGTTGGGAGATGTAAAAATAATAAGTGGAACATACCTGGCGTTTGATATGTGTTTTAGTCATAAATCCCGGGCACCCTGGTGTTAGCCAAGCGTTAGAGCTGAAAAGCCCAGACCAACCTGGCGTTAGCCAGGAGTTAGAGGCTTATCGCCCGGTGCCCCTGGCGTTAGCCAGGCATTAGGGTCTTATCGCCCGGTGCCCCTGGCGTTAGCTAGGCGTTAGGGGCTTATCGCCCAGTGCCCCATGGCTTTAGCCATGCTTTTCGTCATGCAAGCACACTGCTCCTTTCACCTGAATGCACTCGCAATCTCGTTAGTACCTATAATTACACGAACTACTTCTAGTTATGCTAAGATTTAACTAAGCATTGGGTTGCCTCCCAATAAGCGCCTTAGTTAATGTCGTGGCACGATGATTACAACAAGTCAGTAGGTTGCCTCCTATGAAGCACCTGATTTAACGTTGCGGCACGACGCAGAATCTCGCCTCACTCATCAGCGAGCACGACTTTGGTCTTCTCACGATTTATGGCGCTACCCCAATAGTGTTTGACTCTATGTCCATTCACTAAAAATTTTCTTTCACCATGTATAGCTTGTAACTTATGTGCACCATATGGGGTGACTCTCACTATCTCAAATGGGCCTGACCATCTCGATTTCAGCTTCCCAGGAAACAGTCTAAGCCTAGAATTGAATAATAATACATGTTGGCCTGGCTCAAAATGACGCGGATTTATATATTTTTCATGCCATCTCTTGGTGTTTTCTTTGTAAAGATTGGAATTTTCGTATGAGTGCAACCTGAACTCATCCAATTCATCCAACTGCAGCAATCTTTTCTCACCCGCGGCTTCAAGGTTCATGTTTAGCTTCTAGATGGCCCAATACGCCTTGTGTTCAAGCTCTACGAGCAAGTGACATGCCTTACCATAGACCAGCTTGTACGGTGATGCCCCAATTAGTGTTTTGTACGCTGTTCTGTATGCCCATAATGCATCATCTAACTTAGCAGTCCAATCCTTCCTGTTCACACTCACCGTTTTCTCTAGTATTGGGACTTAGCATTTATGGCTGGTGATCGGGTTTTGCTTCGGGTATCGCCTATGAAGGGCGTCATGAGGTTCGGAAAGAAGGGCAAGCTGAGTCCGAGATTTATTGGCCCTTTTGAGGTGTTGCGATGTGTTGGGGAGGTTGCTTATAAGCTAGCCCTGCCTCCCAGCCTATCAGGGGTTTATCTGGTGTTCCACGTCTCCATGCTCCGAAACTATCACGGTGACCCGACTCATGTCTTGGATTTCAGCTCAGTCCAATTGGACAAGGATCTATCATATGTTGAGGAGCCTGTAGCTATATTGGACAGGCAGGTCAGAAAGCTCAGGTAAAAGGATATCTCGTCAGTAAAGGTTCAGTAGAGGGAGTAATATTTATAGAATAATTTCAGTGGCTCGAGAGGAAAACTTTTTTATCTTTAATGATGTATTGGAGGCATATTATACTTCATAAGTGCTTCTTTGAGTTTCCGACCTGGCTAAACTCGCCATAGGTTTTCTATTTTTGACAAATCATAATCAATAGTATTGGTTTTCTGCTGAAACTCTTCCTTGGTTCAATTGATGATTCATTTAAATTAGGAGGAATTGATATGATAGATAAGATTAGCTTGCCATAATATTTCTAAGATTCTACTTGGTCGGTTCGGGTAGTTAAAGAAAAATCTTGCATCAACACTTGGAATGCTGGCATTGTTGAAGCGGTGAACAAAGTTATATATTTTCCTAATCAGCTTACAAGAAAGTTAACTTTTATAGTGAGCTCACTTGAATTGTTTTAGTCTCTATTTCACTTCTAGAGTTGCTCCATGCCTATTCTCTATTACACGCATCGGGGCCATTTCCCTAGAGGAGGTTTTTTTCTGTTAGGTTAGCGCTTGCAGGTTCAATCTCTCTTACTAGTATAGAGAAAAGAAGTCTACCTTTCTCTATACTAGAGCATACGGGGAATCAAATCTAAAAACCAATATATGAACAAGAGAGCAGACGGGGTAATAAAAAGTAAATCAATCGAATAGCTAGTCCTTCCTTTCTTTCTCCTTCCCCATTTCAGGTTTTAGAAGAGTTAGTTTCGCGCAGGGCACCTTTACTAATTTTCCCCTTTCTTTTATGGCTTGCTGGCTGGATTAGCTAGCTTCAAGGCGCTTATTTGAAACAAAGTACAGAGAGAATTTAAGGTTATCACACTTTATTGTGACGATTTATAGACAACCGGGGTATCAGTGTACTTCACGGCTAACTGAAGCCAGTGCAGATAATTCCTTAAAGTTAGTGTACATTTCTGGTGCATATGAATCTACTTCTAATTGTTAATGTATTTGATATTGGTAGCTTTTCCTATTTAGCCCTTTTGATATAAGAGGTTCTTTTTCAAATTAGCTTATACAAATAGTTAAATTATGTGTGATCACCCATTTTACTACTAACATTAAATTATGAGATTGTCAAAGTAATCATGTGTTATTTTTTCTTAATAGCAGGGGACACGATTTTTAAACAAACACAAGAGGCGTTAATCAAGGAGGATTATGAAGACACTTAATATTCTATTTTTTATTTTTTGTCGTATGTATATGCATACAATGATATTAAACAATGAATATTATGTAGTATGTATATAACTAATTTTGTATTTGTGAAAGTATTTATATTATTTGACTTGAGATATGTTTTTATTGGTTGTTGAATAATTCCGAATTCTTTAAATATTGGTAGCAATTTGATTGAAATGTATTAGAATTTGGCCCTTGTAGTTGTTGAAAAAATAAGTTTTTAGTGGCGACAGATCCTTGCCACAAAAGCAATTAGTATTTATGGCGATCAAGATTGCCACTAAATCTCAAGCTATTGTAGCGACAAGCGTTGCTACCAAAACTATAAAGATTTTAGCGGCTACTGAAGGCGCTACTAATTGTAGTCATACAGTGACGACCTTCCTAAAATTTGTTCTGTGAAACTCTTTTTTGTGGCATATTTATTAACAATTTGTAGCGACTGTAGTCGCTACAAAATGTGTCTTTTTGTGGCGACCCCAATGAGTCGTCACAAAAAACATTCAGTAACGGTTGTACTTGCAACAACCTTAAGGTCTCTACTATATGTCTTTAGCAGCGACTTTGTGGGATTTTATAGCGACTTTTATCGCCACTAAAAGTCTGATTTCTTGTAGTGGTTCCAGTGGTCCCCTCTCCTAACGACATAAAAATTTCGAGTGGACCCCATCCGTCCCAAAAAAAGTAAAAAGTGTTGGTCCCACATCCTAGCCATGCTTTCTCTTGTTAGGATTTGCTTGTTTTGAACTCAAACCTTCAATTCTTCAACTTTTCGAAAAACATAAATTGAGGTATTCCGATTTAGTTTATGTCGAAACTCGTATAAATAATGCATATTAGTTGTTTTGAATGTGTTCGATGTTGTTTTTTTATTTATTTTTTTTGCGATTAAACTAATATGTTATTTTTATCCGGACTAAGATAGTAGTGTGCTAAAAAATATGTAAAAATTGAGAAATCATTATTATTTGTTAATAAAAATGTTAATAAATTACTTTTACTGTTTTATATGTAATTTCGTGAATGTTTTATGATTAAATGTATTTGTTATTTTTATCTTGTTTAGATTATTTATTTGCTTAAAGATTAGTAATATAGTGTCCTTTTAGTGTAGTAAAATATAGAGCTTTTTAGCATAGTATCCCTGTAGTTTAAGTATCTCTTATACGCAAAAATACGTCAAAATAACTGATAGGTCAAACACAAACTATGTCCAATTAAATCTTGTATAACTATAAAAATTAATTAGTTAATTTACAAACAAGCATATAAAATTATAAAACTAACATGTAAGATAATAAAACTAACACATACAAGAATTAAATATAGCTTGGCGCTACTGGTCCTCAAATATCTAGCCTTGAACCCTATGTGGATATTTAATAATTAAATATTATATAATTATAAAAATTAATTATTTAAATTACAAACAAGTATATAAAATTATAAAACTAACACGTAAAATAATATAACTGACACATACAAGAATTAAAGATAGCTTTGTGCTACTGGGCCTCAAATATCGAGCCTAGAACTCATGTGAATACTCTGTCCAATTAAATATTGTATAATTATAAAAATTAATTATTTAATTTATAAACAAGTATATAAAATTATAAAACTAACATGTAGATCCTTGTTAGGATATGCCTTCTGGAAATTGGCCTTCAGGTGCCTCACACAGTAATAGTGGTAGGCATACAGTTCTTGCCATGCATGCAAATTCTCTACAGAACTTAAAATACCACCATGCCGATCAGATATTAGACAAATATCTGAATGCTGTTTGATAACGTACTCTTTCAAGTGGTTCAAAAACAACGTCCACGTCTCTTGGTTTTCATTGGCACAAATAGCAAAAGCTAGAGAAAATATTTGTCCATTAGCATCTACTACAACGACGATCAACAGCTTATTATCATACTTTCCATCGATATGAGTGGTAGGGAATGATCAAGGTAGGGAATCTGCCTTGAATGAAACGGCACTTGGGACTCGTATACTCTTGGTCTATCGGGGGATGGAGCATACTCCCTCGTCAAATCAGGTCCATCATTCTCTTCCTCCTCATCACCACCCTCATTACGGAAGGGTGTGTCATCTTCGGACTCATCGACATTGTTGTCATAATCACTGTTCTCTTCCTGACTCTGTGTATCTTCCAGATCCTGATTTAATATGTCGTGTTCGGGAAATTGGGTCAGGACAGGTGGTTCAACTTGCTCGTTTTCACTGCAAAAAAACAAAATAATAAGCTACTCAAACTAATAAATACTTTACATATAGTTGTATCACTTCACTTACAAGTCGTAATGTGTTGACATTCCATGATGGACATTATCCTGTTGGTGATGACTCCCGGACGAACCACCATGATTCAACACACTAGGACTACGCATATTCTAACTGGGCGTGGGTTCATAACTTGTAAAATTCATATCTGGTTGGTACCCTCTGGAATATATGAGTGTTAATACAAATTCAATACAACAAAAATATACATCGTAACACAAAGGGAAATTGAATTTTACCACTCGTCTTGTGGATTATGTAAAGCAGGAGAGAAATTATTTCCTCGATCCTCATTCGCCCGTGGTGATAAGTTTAAATCAGGCCAAACTCTTTCAGCCAGAACCTGTCCGGCAAAAACTGCTCCAGAATAACCACCCGATGACTGAGGGTTATCCCTACTATGCGCAACCTCATTATTGCGAATGTCTTCAACCTTGACGTACATTTTCAACATTTTATCACAAGAAAATTCGGGTATTCATCCGGAATCCTCAAAAAATCACTCAAAGTTTTATCATCCTCGATGTTACACTCAGCGTAAATAGCAACCCCTTGTGGAGTGACAGAATATGGATATCTTCCAGTTACTTTAAGGTTCACCAAATGTTTTCTCGCACTCATTTTTTTACATAACAACGATACCAATGTATCATGCTCCATTATAAGTAGCAGCTTAACATGACACTGTGGAGATAAANCCCCCCCCCCCCCCAATATAATGAAACTCTTACTTTTCGCTCTGCAGACGTTATGACAAAATGCTTGAGAAGTTAACAAGAAGAAAAAATTTAACAGGAGTTAGAAATATTTTTGAATGGATTTTTGTAAAATCCTTAACGCCTTTAAATAAGGCAATGGCCAACTCGGTGGGTTGAATTTTTTGAGGTATAGTGCCCTTTTAAATGGCGCTATACCAATTTGAATTATTGTTATGTCAGTTAAACGCAGGAGAGTTATTGTTGGGCCCACAAAATATGTATAGCGCTCTTTATAACTGCGCTACACATAGGTATATTGCCTTTAAGAAAGGCATTTTATATATAACGCCCTTTTAAAAGGCGCTATACCTTAACATCCGTTTTAAAGTATAACGCCTTTTAAAAGGGCGTTATATATAAAAATGTTACTATTTTTTTTTTTTACACCTATTTCAGTCTCTTGTGTCCAAAAGAACCACACTTCGGTTCTGGACTCATCTACCATCAATATAAGTATCGAAGACAACCTTTAGGCTTTTTTGGAGGCACTATGAGTTCCTAATAATGTGATAAATACACGAGCAACTTATATGATTTGATAACTGTCACGTCCAAGCCGTTTCTTAGCACGCTTGTGAGAGTGTTTATGAGCCGGCATCTCGGTGAATTCTCACAAATAGGAATAGGAGAATCACTTGAGGACAACTTTGCAGGCACTTTGAGAAAACAAGCTTTATGCTATGTTCTCCAATTTTGAATTTCAATTATGTTCCAAACCAAATATTGTTAAAAGTAATTAGGCGGAAAAAGAATTATGTTTCCTAACGAGACCAACTAATCAGTTCCTTAATTTAAGAGTACTTCAAATCAAGCTGGTTTTCTAAGATCGATAAATCAATATGAAATTGCTAGGAACTTCAACTCAGGCATCCATTTACTGTAATAACAATCTCAATTTCAGTAAATTCTCAGCACAAGCTGAAGTCTGCTCAGCACTTGATCACCTATTGATTACCTGACATATTCTGTAGATTCCCTCGCATTCTGCGATATAACTATTACTTCTTCCGTTCCATTTTATGTGAACCTTTTTGATTGGGCACAAAGTTTTAAAAAAAATAAGACTTTTGGAATTTGTGGTCCTAAACAAGCCAAAAGAGTCAGAATATTTTTGTAGTTATAAAAGCTTCTCATTAAGGATAGAATTAGAAGTTTAAGCTAAATTGTTTCCAAATTTAAAAAATGATCATTCTTTTTGGAACAGACCAAAAAAGAAATAGATTCACACAAACTGAAACAGAGGCGGAGGGTGATAAGGAAACAAAAGTAAATAAGGAATATTCTAGATTTGTATATTTCCTATGTTA
>ML312212.1:0-38893 GCA_005239505.1 Nicotiana paniculata | reverse complement strand
CAAGTAAAATCACATTAACAAGCTCGAATTCTTGAACCCTGAACCAGAGATTCTGGGTTCGATTCCCAAGCGGAGTCGCCAGAGCTGTCGCACCTCCTTTTTCACCCGGTAAGGGTGGATAAGGGAGTTTTTCCACTTTAAGTGACATTATTCGTTTTTTGGGATTTATTTTATTCATAGTCGCCACCCGGATTTTTTTTACGGTGTTCCGAGACACCATTTATTTATTAGAAATCCCAAAATCGAGGAATTTTGACTCTGTTTAAATTGTCTGCGAACCAGAAATCCGGGCAAGGAGGTGTTAGGCATTCCCGAATTCCGCGATTCTAGCACGATCGCTTAATGATAAAACTTGGCCTAAATTTTTTAATTACTGATTTTAATACCTACGTGCATTTTAATTTTACCGCTTTTTAACTACTCGGTTTATCTAAGGGATTACCTTAATGCGATTTACGCGTACGTATACTCGTTTAGTTTTGGCGCGTCAAAAATCATGTCACGCGTGCGTGTACACAATTCGCAACACTTAGTTTATTTAAGAAAATTTTTGGCCAAAGTCACGCGAACGCGTCCCTTGAATTTCTTTGAAAATCGACGCATAAGTGTACACAATTTATCACGCTTAATTATTTAAGAAAAAAAAAACTTGGCCAAAGTCGCACGAATGTGTACCTTGATTTTATTTTAAAAAATCGTAATTATGTCACGCGAACGTGTACACAATCACGATAATAATTTTAAAAGATTAATGAGTAAATGTGAAAATTCACGTCGAAAATTACATATATTTACCAAGATGTTTCGAACTTGAAGAAGAATGGGAAGCAAGAAAATGAACTACTTAGTCTGATTATCTTCTCTTCCCTATAGAGTCTTATCCCCACCAATAAGATTTGATCAGCATATATAACATTAAGTTTTCATCTGTTCTAAGTCATTTATATTTCAGCAGAGACTAAAAACTAAGAGAGTTCAAGCTAATAACATGAAGCACAATACTATAATATCGCATGTCATTTTCAAAAATATTTTATGAACCATACAGAACCAGAAGAATATCAATAACGAAATAATACCTGGAATTTTTAAGCTGTCAAATATAATAAAAATCGTCTTCAATGGGGATCTTGTCTGATATCTCCTTAAGGACCCAGGATTAGGGCTTTTTCTGAATTCCAAGCATGATTTTCAGCTCCTTGCTTTCTGTGACTCGGATTGGGGATCTTGTCCACAAACTCGCAAATCTATTAGTGGTTTCTTTATCAGTTTTGGGGGTTCTCCCTTCTCCTGGAAATCCAAGAAACAAACCTCAGTATCTTTATCCTCTACTGAAGCAGAGTACTGATCTATGCGTAGAGTTACTGCTGAGGTTACCTAGCTAATCCGCTTGCTCTCTGATCTTTCATTTTCTCCTCCACTACCGGTTAATCTACTCTCCGACAGTCAGGAAGCCATCTACATCGCAAAAAACCCAGTCTTTCACGAGCGTACTAAGCATGTGGAGTTGGATTTCCACTTTGTCCGGCAACAATTTCTGGCCGACACTATCTCTCTTTCGTACATTCCTTCAAAGGCTCAGATCGCTGACATCTTCACTAAACCGCTAACTGGACCGACCCACAGCTCCATCCTTACCAAGTTGGGCGTGGTTGCACCTCCCTCCAACTTGAGGGCGGGTGTTGGAGCTGTATGTTTCCCACCAGACGCCATGGATAAAAGAACTATAGAGGAAGAAGAAGAGACAAGAAGTGGGAACCTAATAGACTTTGGTCTTAACGAAACAGATTCAGAATTTGGTCACATTGACCAAAGGTCAAAAGACCCTTCTTATCCTCCTTCGGTGAATTGCATCTCAACCGTCTAAATACAAGGCTCAACGAAAGATCAAGACCATTCATCATATCATGGTTGATTTAATTAGGACCATTTGATATAATACAGCTGTCCACTTTGGATTCTTTGCATAGTGTTTTATTTAGTGCTTGCTGAGCACGTGAACAGTGTAAATAAATACGTAGTAGTCATTATTCTTTAGCTAAACAGTTATAGATACACAAATAGGAATATAACACGTGTAGAGTAGAGTAACAGAATTTAATTCTTTTATCTTGTATATATACATGTAAAGGAAAGAAATGAGATACACAGAAAATTCTTCATCAATCTTCTTCTCAATATTTCTTCTTGAAGTAGAGAATGTATGTCTATTTCCTTCATTTATTCACTTCTACCATTTGTTGCTCTCGATGTATTTTCTAACTTCTTTATTTATTCTCGTCGATTAACAAGATATCCAAAGAAACATGCGATGTGCCCTCTTAACAAATTATAAATATTACTTGTTCTGGTCTATATTAAGTGACTTTTTTACGTTTTTATTTTGATTCTAAATAAGTGATAGTTTATATAATCAAGAGAATTAACTTTATTTTTCCAAACTTTTCCTTGTTTACGAATCCCAATATGACAAGTTAACAATATGCTAATTTTAATTAAGGATAATTTAGTCAAAATATCTTCATTTTTTCTTATGGGAGTTAGTATTTTCTTAAAGAGTGTGTCAAAAGCCAAAAAGCTCCCTATTATGGATTGAAGGGAATACCTTTGGTCTTAAATTTTAGTCGTTTTAACAAATTATTTTGTTTTAAAACATTTCACATTTTAGACAAAAATAAGAAGTTACTCTTTTTTTCATCAAACTTTATGGTTCAATTAGTAGAGTATTAAGAGAAGTTTAAGGAGATAGACTTATATTAAGACTATATTATACATCTTTTTAACAAATATATAAAATATTTAAAAGACAAATAATATGTACCGGAATGAGTATATTATTGAAACCTACACAAAGGCAAAAAGTAAGGATGAAATTCAAGTCAAAGCTCGTGAAATCTGGTCTCTCCACCAACCCCCTCTATTTTTTTAAAAAAATTAATAAAATCTTTTCCCACTACATCAAGTCACCACCAACCCTCTAATGACAAAAAGGTATAGACGGGCAATAGCTTATCTTGTGGTTGTTGGTTAGCAAGACTTGGCGAAATCAATCAAGCATGCTTTAATTTATTTT
Organism: Nicotiana paniculata; assembly: GCA_005239505.1. Lineage (NCBI taxonomy): Eukaryota > Viridiplantae > Streptophyta > Magnoliopsida > Solanales > Solanaceae > Nicotiana > Nicotiana paniculata. The sequence continues at coordinate 35,820 of ML312212.1, read as the reverse complement.
ACTTAAATTTATTGCTTATTTCCTCATTTTAAATTATCAATTCATAATACGATTACTTAGTTAATTAAGCCTATCAACATGACAAATCACAACTTTAAATAAGCAAATGCAGGCAACAGTATAAATTTTGCTGACTTCTGACCGATCTTGAAGTAAAGCAAATTTTCAAATTTGATCCTAACAAGAAAAGATAAAGATTCGAGGAAATTTCTTTAAAGATAAAGAAAATAAAAATAAAAATAAAAAGAGTGTATCCGGAGTAAAAAGATAATTAATAATTAAATATTAAACCAAAAAACAATGATAAAAGTTATATGCAATAGCAGTTTTAGAATTTAATCAAACAATTTGGTACAATAACAAGCCGTTGAAGTGAAAGAAAATAAATCATTTTTTGTTGTTTAGTTTTTAGCGAAAATATTTCCTAGCTCATTTTTTTATGGAAGTTATCCTTCTTCACAATTATCTCTAATTTTTAACTTTACATTATTGATTTTACCAACATTCATATATTATTATCAAATTTTTAGTACTAAAATATTTCATCAAAAAACTATATATTTGCGAATATTATCCTCATCTATCTATAACACTAAGAGCCCGTTCGGACATAAAAAAAATTTCACTTTTTTTCTAAATATTTTCACTTTTTTCGAAATCAGTATTTGGCCACAAAATTTTTCAATTTTCACTTGAAGATGAATTTTGGAATTTTTGAAAAATTTGAAAAACTCCAAAAAATTATTTTTCAGATTTTTCACTCAAATCACTCACAAAACTTCAAAAACAACCCAAAATAATATTCATGTCCAAACACAACTCTAATTTTCAAATATCATTTTTACTTGAAAATGTTTTCACTTTTTTTTTTTGGAATTTTACAATTCTTATGTCCAAACGCCCACTAAATGTTTCTCCGAAAATATTTTTCATTCTCTAACCAAATACTATAAGTATATTTTTCAAAAAATAAATCATTTTTCAAGAAGTGATTTTTATCATACCAAACGTATTGAACTTACTATCACGTATATATCTTAAGCCTTTACGAGTGGTTATCTCTTGATCAGGATGGGTAGGTAGCTTCTTCTAAACATTGTTCACCTACGAAAAATGAATTTAATTGGTCAAGTTGAATTAAAATGAACCAAAATTTTATTTATTCTTTCATATAAACTATTGCATAGTAACATTAAGCTTGTCCTAGTCAAACTTTATCACTTATCCTAATTGATATACTATTATATATGCTCCTAGAATTGTTAGATCAATTTTCTTTTAGTAGGTCTGAGACAAAATCTAAAGTTGGCAAAAATGAATGTTATAAAAGGTTTGAGAGGGATAAACTTGATATTTTGTACAAATTAATTGGGCATAGAAATGGAAAAGTACGACATAAACTTAATGGTTGGTAGGAAAAAAAAGTTTTACGTCCATATTTTTATCTTTGGTTGATAAATTGTACAGCAACCAATCGTCCAGCTTATATTATGTGTGCCCACAGTGATAGAGACACTCTTAGTGAGAGGTGTCATCGGATACTGCTTTGTAAAACAAAACAAAAATAAAAGAGAATTTTTATATATGTTTGTAAATAATATTTTTTAAAAACCAATAATATGAGGTTACACTTGTAAATAATAGTAGTGAGTATAATAAGAAAATAAATATTGAATTGAAACAAAGTGTAAATAGTCGCAAATACAATTCACTTAATTACAAGACGAATTTCAACAATTAATCGACACTATTTGTAAAAAAAATTTAGTACGTCACAACCCCAATATAAACCCAAAACAAAAATTGCATATATACGATAAGTATGTACCCGTTTTTTTTCTTTCTGGCAAAGCAACAAGTAAAAATTTATAAAGTTTTGTACTACTGCAACTCATATTTTAATTGTTGGAAATTAAACCAATATTAATTAGTATTCTAAGATTTGATATTTATTACTAGTTTTTTTTTTAATTTATGTCTAGTTAGGATTTGTTAATGTAACGACCCGATCGGTCGTTTTGAGCATTTGCACTTCGCTCGGTAGTTTGAGAGCATGAATAGCTCCGTATGATGTATTATGACTTGTGTGAATCGTCGGTTTTGGTTTTCAAGGTATGCGGAATCGATTTGGAAGAATGAATTTCATGATTGAAGTTTTAAGTTGGAAGAGTTGACCAAGTTTGACTTTTGTGTATTTGACCCCGGAATGGAATTTTGATGGTTTCGTTAGGTCCAGAGGGTGATTTTGGACTCTATGTCCGGATTTGCATTTGTATATTTATGGAAGGTTTCAACCAAATTGACGAAAGTTGGAAATTTGAAAGTTAAGAAAGTTCATAAGTTTGACGGGGAGTCGACTTTGATGATATAGAGTTCGGATTGTAGTTCCGGGAATTTGAATAGTTTTTTTATGTCATTTGGGACGTGAGTGCAAAATTTGAGCTCATTCCGGGTTGATTTGATATGTTTCGGCACGAGTTTTGGAACTTGAAAGTTCAAAAGTTCATTAAGTTCGATTTGAGGTGCAATTCGTCGTTTCGATGTTGTTATACGTGATTTGAGGCCTCAAGTAGGTCCATCTTATGTTATAGGACTTGTGGGAATGTTCGGACGTGGTCTCGAGGGGCTCAGGCGTGTTTTGGATCGAATTCGGATCATTTTCCTTTATTTTGGCATTGTTGATTCTGTTGAGCATCTAGTTTCCTTATTCACAATCGTGTAGAGTTAATCGCGATTGCGTAGAGTTTTTTTATGGCTAGGGAAGAGTTGTTCATCGTGTTCATGAGTCCTCAGACACGTTCGCATAGGTTGCTGCAGTTTGAGCAACGCGTTCGCGCAAGTATACACATTTTCACGTAGTGATTTGGACTGAGCTGGGCAGAGGCTGTTTCTCTTCGCATTCATGGTCTTGTTTTAGCGATCACGTAGTTTGTGAGCTTTGTGTACTGCGTTCGAGTGGCTTTATACACGATTGCATAGGGTATTTTTTGGGGCAATGCTTTTCCTTCTTCGCGATCGCAAGGGTATTTCCGCGGTCGCGATTCATTGATTTGCCTAAGTGATTATAAAGTACTCTATTTTTTAAGTTTCGGCAATTGCTACATATTTGGAGCTATGGAGCTCGGATTGAAGCGATTTTCACTATATGGATTGGGGTAAGTGTTCTCTACTCGATTTTGCTTTTATTTCATGAATCTATCTTCGTTTTTGGCATTTGATTGAGGATTTCAAGAGAGAAATTGAGGATTTTAATTTAAAGTTTCATAGAGTAAATATTTGAGTTTTGAACATTGGTTTGGAGCCGGATTTGAGTGAAACTAGTAAGGTTGGGCTCATAATTGAATCGATTGTCGAATTTTATAAGTTTTGTCAAGCCTTAGAACAAATGCCGGGATATGCCAAGTTCATGAAGGAGTTGGTAACAAAGAAGAGATCAATAAATTATGAAATGATCAAAATGACATATCAAGTGAGTGCTATTGTGCACTCTATGGCTCCAAAGTTAGAAGATCCCGATGCCTTCACAATCCCATGCACTATTGGGAATGCCGATTTTGCCAAAGCTTTAAGTGATTTAGGGGCAAGCATTAACTTGATGCCCTACTCTGTGTTCAAAACGTTGGGGATCGGGAAACCAAGACCCACATCTATGAGATTGCAAATGGCGGATCGGACAATGAAAAGGCCATTGGGGATAATTGATGATGTGTTAGTTTAGGTCAACAAGTTCATCCGTCCCACAGATTTTTGTGATCCTTGATTGTGAGGTTGACTATGAGGTGCCTATTATCTTGGGAGACCTTTCCTTGATACAGGGAAGGGCCTGATTGATGTGGAAGGTGGTGAGCTCACCTTCTGGGAAAAGTGGTGTTCCATGCATGCAAATCAACGAGGCAGCCAAATAGCAACGAAGTTTGTTCGTTCGTAGATCTAGTGATCGAAGTAATTGTTGATGACACAAGTGTTGTGATGAATGTTAAGGACACCTTGGAAGTTGTGTTGCTAAATCATGATGAGGATGAGAAATATGGCTTTGTGGAATGTGTCAATGCTTTCAAGGAATAGGGTCATATACTTATGAGCCCAGAAAATTATCCTTGGATCTTGAGAACAAGAAGACTCCTCCAACAAAGCCCTCAATCGAGGAGCCTCCCACCCTGGAGTTAAAGCCTTTGCCTTCACACCTCAGATATGGGTTCTTGGCCCTTGTTCCACTTTACCTGTTATTCTTTCCTCATGCTTAACTAACATGCAAGTAGATTCTACCTTGGTGGTGCTCCAAAGTATAAAGAAAGAAATACGTTGGACATTGACGGATATTCGGGGTACCCGCCTTTTGCATGCACAAGATTATTCTGGAGGAGGACTCCAAACCCTCTGTGGAATATCAAATAATATTGAATGAGGTTATGCAAGAGGTAGTGAAGAAAGAGATCATCAAATGGTTGGATGTCGGGGTTGTTTACCCCATTTCAGATAGTTCGTGGACCTCGTCGGTGCAAGAACTGTCACCGGGTGGAGAGTGTGTATGGATTATAGGAAGCTCAACAAAGTTACTCAGAAAGACCATTTTCCGCTTCCATTTCTTGATAAAATGTTGGATAGGTTGGTCGGACGTGTTTTTTCTTTCTTTCTTGATATAATCATATTCTTATTACTCCTGAAAACCAAGAGAAGACCACTTTCACTTGTCTCTATGGCACTTTCACATTCTCACGGATGCCATTTCGGTTATGCAATGCACCGATGACTTTTCAATGGTGTATGATGTCCATCTTCACCGATGTGGTGGAGGACTTTCTTGAAGTTTTCATGGACGATTTTTCTGTAGTGGGGAATTCTTGGATAACTTGGACAAGGTATTGGCACGATGTGAGGAAACTAACTTGGTTTTGAATTGGGAGAAGTGTCACTTTATGGTCAAGGAAGGCATTGTCCTCGGTCACAAGATTTCAAAGAATGGTATTGAGGTTGATAAAGCCAAAATTGAAGTGATTTCCCCTACTTCCGTGAAGGGAGTGAGGAGCTTTCTAGGTCATGCAGGGTTCTACCATCGGTTCATCAAGAACTTTTCTAAGGTGGTAAACCCCTTGTGCAAACTTTTGGAGAAGTATGCCAAGTTCCATTACAATGAAGATTGTATGAAGGCATTCAAGTTACTCAAGTATAAGTTGACTACCACTCCTATTATCATCGCACCAAATTGGAGCTTACCTTTTGAGCTCATGTGTGATGCGAGCGATGTGGCAGTTGGAGCAGTATTGGGGCAACATATTAACAAGATCTTCCATCCGGTCTACTATGCTAGTAAGACCCTGAACGAGGCCCAAGTCAACTATATAGTGACCAAGAAAGAACTCATTGCTATGGAGAAGCTCCGCCCGTACTTGATGGGTACAAAGGTGATTGTTCCCACCGACCATGCGACGATTTGATATTTGATGAGCAAGAAATATTCTAAGGCAAGATTAATGCGGTGGGTACTTCTTTTACAAGAGTTTGATCTTGAGATTCAAGACCGCAAGGAGAGTGAAAACCAAGTGGCGGACCACTTGTCCCGATTGGAGGAGGAGGGGAGGAAATATGATGGCCTTGAGATCAATTATTCATTTCCTGACGAGCAACTCCTATGTATTTCTATGACTGGGATGCCATGGTTAATCAACTCTGAGTCACCAGCAGAACACATACCCGATCAGTCAGAAACCTTCCATTGATCCCATCCAGGAGAAAATCACGATACATAACATGTTCCTTACACCGGTAGGAAATATCCATCTCAAATTGTGGTAGAAACCATCAGAACTCTTTGAAACCCATTAACACGCAACCAAACCATCAGAATGAATCTCTCTAACTCAACCAAGCCACGCAGGTTTCCAAACCCAAGAGTATTACCACAAAACACCCGTAAAGCATCACCTCATCATAAGAACAAAATGAACCGAACATACCATTACTATATTGATCCAACCTACTACCAAGTTTTCCTGTTTCCTACGAATTTCTTCTGAATTTCCTTCAAGTTAACACTCCTCCTCGCCATAATACCATAATCCTCAACCAACACTCACCCCACAATATTCTAGAATAAAACCATCGGGACACCCACTCTGAAGAGACCTTCTGTGAATCTAAAGTCGTTTCCTTCACCTTCCTGATGCTGAAATGTAGAATCCATAATGATATAGAGATGCCACAAGTCTCGACACCATCCAACTTAAATATCAGATTCTAGCCATATACAAATCCACAAAATTCTCAATTGCTACATATGAATCTTGAATCCATTAGAACCTTATTGAGAGTCATCCACTCTGCTCAAATCTCAATTGCACCGACCAAACGGGCCGAATGACTTGTGCCCCATTAGCACGACAACATACAAAAATGTAATCCACACATTTAAGCAACCAAGCAATTTCCTACTCCACACGCACTACATCCTTCACGAATAACAACTCAATCATCCCATGATTCCCATATACCCTTAAAGTGTAACATAACCCGTGTCCAGAAATTTCTTTACTCGAGTTATCCTCGATCTCAACCTATACAAGTCACAACTGATTCACAAGTATGCCTCAAACTGAAACCAGCATAACACATAACCATGCAATCAAATCGGTGATAGCAACATAAATCAATGACCCCAAATAAGAATACGTAACCAATGAAAGGGGTAACAAACTTCCACTAGGTCTAAGCAATTATGAAAGAGATAATAATGATTTCAGTTAAGTTTAAGCAATTACGAAAGAGATAATAATAATTTCTATTAAGGTTAACCAATTACGGAAGAGATAATAATAATTTTATTTAAGGTTAAGATATTACGGAAGAGATAACAGTGATTTCAATTAAGGTTATGCAATTACGAAAGAGATAACATAATGATAAAAGAGGCAACAACTTCAGTTAAGGCACATAAGAGTTTAATCGGCAATAAGGATAGAACATGAAGCAATTAATTTCAGANATTGTAGGCACATCTTTCTCTTAGTGAAAGCCGCGTTCACACAGCCCTATGCCCCCCCCTTGTGGTATTCATCCGGATTTCTCTGTCCCAAGCCGGTCTGTTCACAAATCTCGGATGTTACTTTTTTGCCCGAATCCGACCTTTTCGGGGTTGAAGGCGTAAGCACAGTTAAGACACGCAAGGGTGAATTCAGTGAATGGGGAATTTTACATGGCAAACAACTTAATATCTAATGACCATAAGAACCTACGAGCTTTAAACGGTCAAATTTCCACAATTAAGCCCGAGCACGTACTTGTCACCTCGCGTACATGGCTTTCACATGATACAATTAGCACAAATGACTCAAATCCTAAGGGGTAATTTTTCCATGCAAAGTTAGGCAAGATAATTACCTCAAACCACACTCAATCAATTAATTAGAAGTCATTTCCCTCGATTTTTCCACTCCAAACGGCTCGAATCTAGCAAAAATAATTTAATATTATAAATATAACTATAGGAAACTAATTTAAATAATAAAATAATGATCTTAGCTAAGAATTGAAAATCGCTCCAAAAAGTCTACCCGGGTCCGTATCTCGGAACCTGAACAAAATTATAAAAATTGAATACCCATTCGATATCGAGTCCAACCATACAAGAATTACACAAATCCGATACTAAAATCTCGCTCAAATCCACAAAATTTGGCCCAAGAACTTTCCTCTATTTCCCCCAAATTTGTTTCAACTCAAATCACTAACTAAATGATGAAATCAAAACAATAAATATGGAATTTAACCAAAACTAAGTAAGAATCACTTACTCCAAAAATCTCTCCAAGAATCGCCTCCAACCTAGCTCCCAGAACCAAATTTGTAAAATAAACTCAAACCCTTATTTTTAAAATATTTAAGTCTGCCCAGAAGTCCTTAATCGCGATCGCGGAGATAGCGAAACATAAACTATACTGCCCACGATTTAACCCTACGCGAACACGGGAAACATCATTCGAACATGATGCACTGACCTTCAGACCTACGCGATCGCGAGCTACATCACGCGTTCGCGAAAAACAATGTGCGTGTGAACCCTTAGCCATGCCTTTCCTCTACGCGAACGCGAAACCCAGTCCGCGATCGCAGAGCACCAAGTCATGTCCCTGAGAACGCGAAGGGTAAACTTCCAGCAATTGAAGACTCTACGCAAAGGTGGGAGAATTATCGCGAACGCGTAGAAGGACACCATAACTGAGAAAAACCAGCAACTTCAGAAATTCTTCAAAGTTGCGAAATGCGCCGAAACATAGTCTGAATCATACACGAGGCTCCCGGTACCCCAACTAACTTACCAACAAGTCCTAAAAAAATCATACAAACACGCTCGAAGCGTCAAATCACTTCAAACAACACTAAAATCACGGATCGCGCATCGATTCAAGCCTAAGAACTTATGAACTTCTGAATTTCGAAACCTACACCGATTCATACCAAACAACTCCGATTGACACCAAATTTTGCATACAAGTCATAAATGAAATTAAGGACCTACTCCAACTTCCAGAATCGGAATCCGACCCCGATATCAAAAGTTCACTCTCGGCCAAACATTCTAAAAATCTTCCAACTTTCAAACTTTTGCCAATTAACACCGAAATAACCCACGGACCTCCAAATCAACATCCGGACACACTTCTAAGACTCAAATCACCATACGAAGTTATTGGAATCATCAAAGCTCCATTTCGGAGTCGTCAACCCAAAAGTCAAAACTCTGGTCAATTCTTACCGCTTAAACTTCTAAAACAAGAATCCTTCTTCTGAATTGACCCAGAATCATCTGAAAATTAAACTCGGCCATACACGTAAGTCATAACACATAATACGAAGCTGCTTGAGACCTTAAGCCACTGAACGAGATGCTAATTGTCAAAAGGACCGGTCGGATCGTTACATATAAATATGGGTGCTATTACATATTTTTTATTGTGGAGAGGTAGCTACAATATAGTGAGATTCAAGAGTTTATAAGTTGTGAAAAAACTTCCTACCACGTGCTCTCTCTAATTTGATACATTTCTTCTACATAGTCTTTATTGGATTTGTTGCTTTTGCCTAAATTATTCATAGGGGTATTTCAATCCTTCATTAGTGAAATGGTAGGTTGAGTCAATAAAGACTGTAGCTCCATGTTTATGTACTCCATTTTAATTTATATGACGTAGTTTAGCTTAGATATCGAGTTTAAGGAAAAAATAAAGTCAAACAAAGAAAGACTTTTAAAATTTATGGTGTTAAAAGTTGTAAAAAATTCGTGGACCATAATATTTGTGTGATTATCAAAGATTTTCATTCAGGGTAGATGAACAAAATGAAAAGTTTAAAATAAATTATTTTAAAAAATAAAAATATGTTATTCTTTTATAAATGAACTACTAAGAAAAAACTATCATATAAGTTAAAACAAAGGAAGTATGTTTTAACACTTTTACATTGTTAGTGTAGCCACACCCTCGTCCCTACATTATCCCAATTATAAAATGTCAAACATGAGAGTACAGGACCAAATATATATAAAATTTTAAGTCAATAAATATGCTGTACTTATAAAAAAAATTAAGTCGAGAACAGTAATTTAAGTGATATTCGTAATATAACTTATCCATAATATATCTATTTTACTACTACTAGAGTTACTCGAAATACAGTACAAAGTATGCCCCTTAAATATTACTGGCATCTACATTTGAACATTGTTAAGACTATAGAAAGTAATCAATACTCAAATTTTGGACAGTAAATTACTATTTGCATTGAAATATTTATCAACAATTGTGTGCAGTTTCATGTATAATACATGCAAATGATCTTTTTTGTTAAAACTTCAATCTAACGACTCCAAGATTATTCTAGTTATAATTACTTTCATGGTTTGCACTGCTAGATTGATACTCCTATAATAACCACGCAGAGTTGTGTGAGATCCTTATGTCCCTTCGTTCGGGTTCGAACTCGGAATGAAGAACCTCTTGGTATGGAGCATTTTTTCCCTTAGTTGGCCTACTTGCGTATTTGATTGAATTTGTAAATTTCGAATACTCGATGTGTAAAGAAAAATAAACCTTATAATAAATTAATTAAAAGTGTACTACCGTATATTGATGCTTATCTGAAAAACTTTTTAAGATTCCGAGTTACCATCAAGATAGTTGAATAAATAAAGATCTTCAACTAAATTCGCACACCAAAATTTAGCTTAATGGAATATTCATTTTGTCCGTGCCCACAAAAGTGAGAATAATCACTCTTAAAACATCCCATTTAGATGAAAAGTCAGAATTATGGAAACTATTTTGCTTCACTTTTCGTGACGTTTTTCACGTATTTCTCAAATGTGAAATGACGTGTTGCTTTTGTTTAAGTCCTTCCCAACAACCACGCCCAAAACCCTTTTCTTTCCCTTCCCTCTTTGACTTGAACAAAAATCCTTCCCTTTCCACCTTCATCTGCACACGAATAAAAGTTTATATATAGTGAGGGAAATAATATTATACGTTCCCTTGACATAAATTTTTGCACTCTCTCTCTATATATAGTTATTTGGTATCTGTAATATAATTCATTGAATCAACTAATCTGAATTAACGTCGTAATGGAGCTCATTATAGTAAGAAGTATTTTTAAAATTAAAGTTTTTTCATTCAGTGCTCGAGCCACTGACATAAATTTGCTATTATTGTACAAACATAGCCGTGAAAGCAACCACTAATTTTTGCAATAGAGTAGGTATATATATCACACATCTTGGGGTGTGTCCTTCCCGAATGCTGTGTCAACGAAAGATATTTTATGCATTCCTTTTTGTACCTACAAACATAAATTCTTAAACCGCTTAAAAAAATTAAAATAGGGTTGGTGGGTTCTTTCTTGGTGGAATTTTTTTTTTGTGGGGGAGGTGTTGGGTTTGAAGAGTGGCTATTAGTGAAAATACGTCTACCCTGGCTGACCTTCCTTTTCCATGTACAACTACCTCATGTTCTCCACGTGTCCAGAATCTCATCCGTCCATTCCCAGGTGCTATCCAACGGCCAATCTTGATTTTCAACTAACACATCGGCCTGCCAAAGTCCAACACTCAATGACAATATATTTTCCCATTCTATTTAAGCACTCACATTTTGGCTCAACAAACTCAGGAAATTCAGCTTAAGCTAATACTCATAAGCTTTGCAATTTCCTAACTCCACCAACCAAATAAAGATAGAGCAATACGATCGTAAATACATGCACCTATAGCCCGATATTCATCAAACATATCACATATAGTTTTCTTTCCTAACCAATTGAGTATCTGTCCAGAGAATTTGTTACCCTGCACATAAAAATGGAGTATGCCAATGGAAATTGTAATGGTCATAATGCTAGTCAAGAATTATGTATCAAGGGTCATGAACAACAAGACCCTTTGAATTGGAACATGGCAGCTGATGCACTCAAGGGTAGCCACCTTGATGAAGTCAAGAAAATGGTGGAAGAGTTTAGGAAGCCGGTGGTCCGGCTAGGGGGTGAGACGCTAACGATAGCTCAGGTGGCCGCGATAGCAGGCAGGTCGGGCACAGAGGTGATGGTGGAGCTGGCGGAGGCGGCCAGGGCGGGCGTCAAGGCCAGCAGTGATTGGGTCATTGAAGGCATGAAAAATGGGACTGATAGCTATGGTGTTACTACTGGTTTTGGTGCTACATCACATAGGAGGACCAAGCAAGGTGCAGCTCTACAGAAGGAGCTAATAAGGTAAGCACAAATTTTATTATCACTTCATGCTACGTACGTACCTCATGCCACAATCTTGGTTACCTTAGCCTGAAAGTTCTCGCAATAAGTTTTACTTTTACTTTTACGTAACATAGTTGCTTCTTGAAGAATTAAAAGGGTTTTTTATTAACCGTGATTTTGTATATATTTTTGCAATATTTTGAATTGTTAATTGTTGTAACTTATAATATTTGTTATATACTTACTAAATTGAAAAATTTATTTAAAAAAATTTGAAGAATCTATATTCGAATAATTCATACAAAAAATTAAATAGTTTGACTCTCGTACTTTGAAGCGTGTCACATAAAATGAGACGAGGAGAGTATCATATTTAATTAGTGTGCTTGGAGAGTGAAAACAAGTTGTAATTGGGTTTTTTATATATATATATATATATATTTTTTTCATAATATTAATACATAAAACTTAAACTTTAACTTTTGGCTAACTTTTGGAGGTAGGTAGCTATGTCCACCATGTCTTTTAATAAGTAGGTGGCAAGACATGAAGGCAAATAGATTTCCACTACTAATTATAAGGAAGACGTAGCCTTTCATTTCCGCAAACAACTAAACAAAGTAAAAGAAAAAGATAGGGGATAAAAGTCAAGAAAAAGAAAACAAAGCTGCCTTCATATTTAATCTTCTTCCAAATTTTTTCACTCACATAAATCGAATTATCAAGATTATTAATAGAGTATTTATCTTCGTTGAAAAAATTATGCTTTTGCTTTCGTGCAAGTCTTCACTTTTTCTCCTTTTTTTCTCAACCATGCTTTGTAGGTTATGCCATTACTACCCGTTGAAACTATATATATATATATATATATATATATATATATATAATAGTGGAGTTGTTAACATTAAAAAAATGAAGTCTATATCACTAACATGAATCATGATAGGTTTGTTTGCAGATTTTGAAAAGTAGATGCAGCCACGTTATGGAAGTAAAAGGAAACCATTTCTCAATCCTTAATTAAATTCAACTTAATTTTGGCCCCCAGCAAATCAAATTATTAATTATCAAGAGTCGTAAACATCCCACATGAATAGCCCAAACGGACATGACTGCATGAAAGCCCTTATACATTAGCTTTTGCTTTTTTTTGGCCTAATAAATGATAGCTGCAGATTTAGGTCTAATTTGGTCTTAAAAGAAGGCATTTAATAGATGCAGCATCTGTCTATTTGATCCATAGATTTGTTAGGTTACAGTGGTCCCAACCATTAAACCATAGTAACGTTATTTACAAGAGAGATTGAGAGACACAAGATATTCCAGCTCAGCTTTTATTTTAAAGAAATAACCTAAAATAACAAAGAAAAAGCTCCCAAAAAGTATACTCCATTATATTTTGTAACAGGATTTGTTTGCTTTATACGGGAAACTTACGTTTTTGGCTCTGATTTTGATCGGTATTACTCTTTTAAAGGTTTAAAATGTTCTAACACTGGCACTACTAATATTTGAGGGAAAATTTACCCGTATTTATTATTCTTAGTGCTATAATACATTTCATAATCAAAGTGCACATATAACTATTTTCAGGGATGCTATTTAAAGATTAGCCAGTACTTATTTTGTTCTTAAAAATTTTGAACTGAAAATCTTAACTTTAGAACAATTTAGGATATGTTGTCCTGAGAAACTGAAGGCTAATTCCTAAATAGCAGCCCTTTAAAGTGTCTACCCGATGTCATTTGTACCGTTACTTTTGTACGTCAACTTAAAGCTGATTTGCTAAATGGAATATCATCTGAACCAGGTTCTTGAATGCCGGAATATTTGGCAATGGGACGGAGTCTTGCCACACGCTGCCACACTCCGCCACAAGGGCCGCCATGCTAGTGAGGATCAACACCCTACTCCAAGGCTACTCCGGCATAAGATTTGAGATCTTAGAAGCTATAACCAAATTGCTTAACAACAACATTACCCCATGTTTACCTCTCCGTGGCACAATCACAGCATCTGGTGATTTGGTACCACTGTCCTACATTGCTGGCCTTTTAACTGGCCGGCCCAATTCCAAAGCCACTGGGCCTAATGGAGAATTATTGGATGCTGTCAAGGCGTTCCAACAGGCCGGTATAGACACTGGATTCTTTGAGTTGCAGCCCAAAGAAGGCTTAGCTTTGGTTAATGGCACTGCAGTTGGTTCTGGTTTGGCTTCTATGGTTCTTTTTGAGGCTAACGTTCTTGCTGTTCTTTCTGAAGTTTTATCAGCTATTTTTGCTGAAGTTATGCAAGGAAAGCCTGAGTTTACAGACCATTTAACACACAAATTGAAGCATCACCCTGGCCAAATAGAAGCTGCAGCTATAATGGAACATATTTTGGATGGTAGTTCCTATGTTAAGGAAGCTAAGAAAATTCATGAAATGGACCCTCTACAAAAGCCTAAGCAAGATCGTTACGCTCTACGTACATCTCCACAATGGTTAGGTCCTCAAATTGAGGTCATTAGATCAGCAACAAAAATGATTGAAAGAGAGATTAACTCAGTTAATGACAACCCTTTGATTGATGTTTCAAGAAACAAGGCATTGCATGGTGGAAATTTCCAAGGGACACCAATAGGTGTATCAATGGACAACACTAGGCTAGCACTTGCCTCTATTGGTAAACTTATGTTTGCACAATTTTCTGAACTTGTCAATGACTATTACAACAATGGACTACCTTCAAATTTGACCGGGGGTCGGAATCCTAGCTTGGATTATGGTTTCAAAGGTGCTGAAATTGCTATGGCATCTTACTGTTCAGAACTACAATTTCTTGCAAATCCAGTGACTAACCATGTCCAAAGTGCTGAACAACACAACCAAGATGTAAACTCTTTGGGCTTAATTTCATCAAGAAAGACAGCTGAGGCGGTCGACATTTTGAAACTCATGTCTTCTACTTATCTAGTAGCACTTTGCCAAGCCATTGACTTGAGGCATTTGGAAGAAAATCTCAAGGCTTCAGTGAAAAGTGCAGTGAGTTTAGTGGCCAAGAAAGTGCTGATAACTGGTCAAAATGGAGGGCTTCACTATTCAAGATTCAGTGAGAAAGACTTGCTCACAGTGGTTGATAGAGAATATTGTTTTGCATATGCTGATGACCCCTGCAGTGCTAACTATCCACTAATGCAAAAGTTAAGACAAGTTTTAGTGGATCATGCCCTATTGAATAGTAATGAGGAGACGAATTCTAGCACTTCAATTTTCCATAAAATCAGTGCATTTGAGGAAGAATTGAAGATTGTTTTGCCAAAGGAAATTGAGAGTGCTAGATGTAAGTTGGAGAATGGGAAGCCAGCAATTCCTAATAGGATTCAAGAATGCAGGTCATATCCATTGTACAAGTTTGTGAGGGAAGAATTAAGGACTAATTATTTGACAGGCGAGAAAGTCCAATCACCTGGAGAAGAATTTGACAAAGTATTCACTGCTATGAATGAAGGGAAGTTGGTAGATCCATTGCTTGATTGCTTGAACAAATGGAATGGTGCTCCTCTTCCACTTTGCTAGAGAAAGAAGTGGGGAAAAAAAAGATTAAGTTATTGGCTTCACAATGTAGGTACATTACTTTGTAAGTTTATTTTTCTAGGAGGAAAATAATGGCTATTAAGCCAAATATGAAATCAAGGACTTTAATGGTATGTGGCCATCCTTGGGCCAATGTGAGTGTGGCCAATTAGCAGCACTCACTTTCTTATTCTCTGTAGAACATTATCTTCCTGAGGGAGTACACAAGTTGAAGTAACTTCTTTCTGTAGTCACAAAAGTTTAAGATACACTTCTTTCTCTAGCAAAAGCCTTTGTATGTATACCTATACTATTACGTTTTTAAAAAAAATAAAAAAATTTATACGGATGAGAAGATCAAAGCCTTTGTATGTATACGTAAACTAGCTTTAGGGTACGTGTTTTGTACGTGTATCCTATATCAATAAAATATATATTTTTTAAATTATTAAAAAATTAATAAAGAATGTGTTTGACTTTTAAAATGAAAATTAACAAAAAAAATGTATAAGTTCTTGAAAATGATGACTACTAAATATATTATTTAGCTGGCTCACTGAATAAAGAATTCTTTTCATAAAAGTTCTTGGATGCTTTATTGTAGTTTCTGAGGACTTCTATAGAAATATCTTATAAAAGAATATTGTTATTTCTATGATGTAATACAAAAAATAAAAAAATAAAAAATGTAAATACTATTACCAACAAAGATTTGTCAAATAAAATAAACTAAAAAAAATTCTCTGTCATTTCGGAAATAAAGAGGTTGGTGTTATGCTCATAGAAAAAAATGATAAGGGGAAACGTAATGCCTAAATGACTTATATTTTTTTTACATCAAACAATTTAATATAGAACATAAGAGAAGTTGTCATTTGTAAAATAATAATAATAATAATAATAATAATAATAATAAAATGACAATTCCTTTAGAATATAGTTTGTATTCTATTGTTTCCTCATAATTGCTTCAAGTTTGCTTTTTTACAAATTTGACTCTTAATACTATTATAACCAATTTTTCCATATGCTAATGTTATTCTTATCAAAAAAAATTTATGTATCATATTTGGTTTGTCAATTTGAAAATAATTTTACTTATATGACGAATACGAAAAATAATTAAATTAATTTTTGTTAAATAGTTAATTTAAAGGCTTAATTATTTGTTCCCAACATCAAAGGAAATTACATATTAGTAGTTTTCACCTAATTCAAATAAAGAAAGATTTATTAATTAAACTTTTAGTTGATATCAAAGTCCTAAATATTAGGAAATTAATTAGTTTTTATTACTAAATATTAGAAAAATAATCAAATGACTATTTTGTGCAGTGTGGACTCTAGTTTAAGAGGATAAAAAAGGTGAACCACATTTCGCTAAGGACCTTCGTACAGATAAAAAATATTAATAAGCCACATTTGATTTAAAAAAATTCTAGAAGATAATTTGACAAGAACTTTCAACTTACATAAATAAATTCACAAGAAACATAGAGATAAAGAAAAGAATACAAAAATATAAAAGCATATTGAAACGAACATTCCAAATATATACTGA
Source organism: Nicotiana paniculata (assembly GCA_005239505.1). Lineage (NCBI taxonomy): Eukaryota > Viridiplantae > Streptophyta > Magnoliopsida > Solanales > Solanaceae > Nicotiana > Nicotiana paniculata. The sequence goes on along the minus strand of ML312212.1, from coordinate 18,969 downwards.
TGCTTGTTGATGCAAAAAATTGGAAAGAAATAATTTTTAGTACAAAGATTTACGATTTTATTAAATAATTACGATTGCTTAATATCTTTCATGTCAAAATAATAAATACCAAAAGAAAGATATTTATTTAGTTAAAATTTTATTCCTTTTAAAAATCCCTACCTATTAGTAGTTTTCACCTAATTCAAATAAGGAAAGACTTAATAATTAAACTTTTAGTTGATATCAAAGTCCTAAATATTAGGAAATTAATTAGATTACTATTACTAAATATTAGAAAAATAATCAAATGACTATTTTGTCCAGTGTGAACTCTAGGTTAAGAGGGTAAAATGACGAACAACATTTCGCGAAGGGCCTTCATGCTTTTAATATAGTATAAATTAATTTTCGAAAATTTATATGGTATATAAATTCGAGTAACCTTGAATCCTAAGTAACAATTTTGATTATGAAATATTAATGAATAAAATTATGTATTTTGCATATTTAGTACCTTTTTAAGAATCAATAGCTATTGGCTAAGGTTATAGTCATATGGCCTATGCTAATCACATCGTTATGATTCATAATTATATGGACCGTTTATATAATAGCCAACTAATAATTTTATTCATTAAGGTCATACCTATCGGCTACTAGTTATTCACAGAAACTAGATAAGTCCATTGACTAAGGTTATAGTGATATGACTATGCTAATTATATAGTTGTTCTTCATAGTTATATTGACCGTTTATATAATCGCCAATATATAATTTTATTCAAGTCATACACGATCAGTAGTTATTCATAGTAACCATATAAGTCCATTGACTAAGGTTTTATTTATATGCCCTACACTAATTACATCGTTGTGACTCATAGTTATATTGACCGTTTATATAATAACCAATATATAATTTCATTCATTAAGGTCATATGTATCGGCCACTAATTATTCATGACAATTGAAATTGTCATTAATCATAGTAATCATTTTATTTTCTCAGTAATAAGTAATATTTTTGGTGACGATATAATAATTTTTAACTACAAAATTATAATCATTTTATAAAAGCAAAGTTGTCACAAATTCATATATTTAGGGACAAAAGACTTTTTTGTATATAAAAGACGATCATTAGTGACAAAATTATAGTTGTTTAACCACAAAATATTTATAACTTTGGATACATTTAGTATTGTCACTAATTAAACTAAACAATTAATGAGAATCGTTTCATCAGCATTAATTACTTTTTAAGTGACGAAACAAACAATCAACTACAATTTTTAAATAGTTTTCCAACAAACGAGTTTGTCGCAAATACTATGTATTTGAGGACGAAAACAAATTTCGTTGTTAATATAACTTTTTTTAGCGACAAAGCACTAAGTTGTCTTTGTATACTTTTAATGACCCAGTTTTAAAGACGAACCATTGACGATTTTGTTTTCGTCACAAAAATCTTTTGTGACGAAATATGAGTATTAAGTGGCAATAATTTATCATTGATAATCAAGTTTATTCTCGTATTAGTTTAAATGTATACGTATTTCCTCTAGTATACTATGTGTATAATTTAATGTATTTCGTTTGGTATAGTATGTGTGTATGTGCATTGAATGCTTTGTGAAAAATGATGTAGTCATGTATGTGTATATGTGAAAGAAGTCTTGGGAAGGTAATGCAATTAAAATAATGAGAGAGAGAGAGAGTTGTTTGAAAAAATTAAATTAAAATAAAAATCTGCTAAAGGGTAGAGATGAAAAATAAAAATTCACAATTATCCATTATGCCCTCAAAAGTCATGCGAAGTTACCATAATGCGCCATTCGGAACATTTGGGCATTATTAGTGTGGCCAAATATATTTTCCGCAAGAAAATGACTTCAACAAGTTTAATTATCTTTCATTGGCCCTACATTTTGGTTTAGGTTGCTCTTGACTTGTGCTCTTTCATTTGTGGTGATTAGTTTGATTTTGGTGGCCCTATTGCCTCAGGATCGTTGATGAGACAGACAGATAAATACAAGTTTTTAATCTTTTGCTTGTGAATATTAATGCATTTCAATTGTGACTAAGCCTTGGTTAGCTGACAAATGTAGGTGAGGAGAGATAGTGATATTTGTTCTAATTTTTCGGCCACTAATTTAATCAACTTGTTGACAAAAAAGTAGGTAAGTACATGAAAGTGAAAAAGGAATAAAATGTTCTAATCCACAAGGTTAATAAATCCTGAACTTTGAACAGCAGAATTGGGTCACATTTTAATAATGAGAAGAATATTCCTAGGAGTACTATTTGGGAGAAAAAGATATAAATAGTAGCACTTTTTATATCTGAATTTTGCAAACTATTTTTAGGATTATATTCTGAATCAGAGATGATATTATTTAAATAAAAGGACATAAAAATAAAGAGCTCCTTGAAAGATTTGACATAAAACCAATAGAAGTTTTGTAATGGGCCACAAAATTTTGTAAACTATGAAATATTATTTGCAAATCAATAGGTGTTTTACAATTTTGTCCATTATTTCAACCTCAACTAGAAGTGGAAAATTTAAAGTTGAAAAACTCGTTTGAAGAGTATTTCAAATGAAATAATGATATTTACTCACAAAACTTCAATCTCAATCTTCTCTTTTTAGTAAGATTCAAACACAATTGAGTGTTCAATCAACTTAACTTCAAATACCCGTCGTTTCAATCCAACCAAATTTGTCTTAATAGTACCTAATATTTTGCTAATGGCAACCTCAACATGGGCGGATTTAGGCCATTTTAAGATGTACGTGAACTCATGGTCTTTCCGTCAAATTAGGTGTTTTATGAATATTTTTTGTAAAATTGATCTAATATTGTCTGTTGGATCCCATATTCCAAAAAGGTTAATTAGTGGTAGCCACTAACTAAGGTGGTGTTTATTTTTTATCCACCAATTCTAATGCTGAGCAAAAATAGCCACTACTCTATTAAAATTAGTTTGAAAAGACAGGTTTACCCTTTCTTCTATTCTTATATTCCCAAATCCTTATTTTATACGTTCAGAGGCAAAATTTGAGAGCCAAAATTTCAGAGGCAAATTTCGCTCCCTTAGTATAGTATCGTTTGCATGCAAATCATTGTTCGATTTTGTTCCTGCCCAGCGATTCTCTGCGTGTAGTTTGTTGCACTTAATCTCTTCTCCTTTGTCATCTTCTCTGCATCGACCCAACGAACTTGTTTTTTATTTTTCTTTTATGCATTTTTCTTTTGTATATCTGTATTAGTGATCAATGATGTGTATGACATCAAGTATGTGTGAAATTTCAAAAATAATGATTATAACTTGATTCAGTGTGTAATAAGGAGCGGATTTTTGTGAGGAAATTATTCAGAACATTTTGGTATTGAAATGTGTTTGTGGTTCAATCAATATATTTGATTATGTAAGGACATTTCATAAAAATAGTCGTACGAATTTATAAGCTACCTGTATTTATGAATTTTTGGTATTGAAATGTGTTTGTGGTTTAATTAATATATTTGATTATGTAATAACATTTCATAAAAATATTCGTACGAATTCATAAGCTAACTGTGTTTATGAATTTTTGGTTAACTGTGTTCATAAGAGTTAAGGACCAAGTGTCCTTAACTTTTAAACTTGGAACTCAAAGTTAAGGACTGAGTGTCCTTAACTTTTGAACTTGGAATTTAGAGTTAAGGACCAAGTGTCCTTAACTTTTAAACTTAAAAGTTGAAGTTCAGGACCAAGTGTCCTTAACTTTTCAACTTGAAACTATAAGTTAAGGACTGCATGTCCTTAACTTTTTAACTTGTAATTTGAAGTTAAGGACCAACTGTCCTTAACTTTTGAACTTGGAATTCAAAGTTAAGGACTAAGTGTCCTTTATTTTTGAACTTGAAAGTTGAAGTTCAGGATCTATTGTCCTTAACTTTTGAACTTGGAAACCAAATGTCCTTAACTTTTGAACTTGAAACTTGAAGTTCAGGTCCAAGTGTCCTTAAATTTTCAACTTGAAACTATAAGTTAAGGACTGCATGTCCTTTACTTTTTAACTTGAAGCCTGAAGTTAAGGGCCAAGTGTCCTTAACTTTTGAACTTGAAAGTTGAAGTTCAGGACCAAGTTTCCTTAACTTTTCAACTTGAAACTATAAGTTAAGGACTGTCTGTCCTTAACTTTTTAACTTGTAACTTGAAGTTAAGGACCAAGTGTCCTTAACTTTTCAACTTGAAACTATAAGTTAAGGACTGTCTGTCCTTAACTTTTTAACTTGTAACTTGAAGTTAAGGACCAAGTGTCCTTAACTTTTGAACTTGAAAGTTGAAGTTAAGGAATGCTTGTCCTTAACTTTTTAACTTGAAACTTGAAGTTAAAGACCAAATGCCCTTAACTTTTGAACTTGAAAGTTGAAGTTCAGGACCTATTGTTCTTAACTTTTGAACTTGGAATTCAAAGTTAAGGACCAAGTGCCCTTTACTTTTGAACTTGAAACTTCAATTTCAGGACCTATTGTTCTTAACTTTTCTACTTGAAACTATAAGTTAAGGACTGCCTGTCCTTAACTTTTGAACTTGGAATTCAAAGTTAAGGACCAAGTGTCCTTTGCTTTTGAACTTGAAACTTGAAGTTCAGGACCAAGTGTCCATAACTTTTAAACTTGAAACGATAAGTTAAGGACCAAGTGTCCTTAACTTTTGAACTTGAAAGTTGAAGTTTAGGACATATTGTCCTTAACTTTTGAACTTGGAATTCAAAGTTAAGGACCAAATATCCTTTACTTTTGAACTTGAAACTTGAAGTTAAGGACCAAGTGTCCTTAACTTTTCAACTTGAAACTATAAGTTAAGGACTGCCTGCCCTTAACTTTTTAACTTGAAAGTTGAAGTTTAGGACATATTGTCCTTAACTTTTGAACTTGAAACTATAAGTTAAGGACTGCCTGCCCTTAACTTTTTAACTTGAAAGTTGAAGTTTAGGACCAAGTGCCTTGAAGTTTTCAACTTGTAACTGTAAGTCCTAATCTTTTAGTCCTAATCTTTATGTTCTTTTTCCTTCTTTGTAGTGTGCTAATGGAAGGAGATCGTGTGTTTGAGTTTGATGTTTGGCGTAATTTAATGAGCTATTGGAAAGGAGATTTACAGTATAAGAAAACAATAAAAAAAATTTTGTCGAACATGCAGTGGAAGAAGTTGAGGGATGGTATTTTTGGAAACTTTTTCCGATTACAAAGTGTGAAGTTCTGTGGTAAACTTATTCACTATGTATTTCTTTCAGAAATTGTAAATAATGATCCTAATTCGATGACATTCAAGGTTTTTGACCATGAAATTAAGTTTACACGTGAAGAATTTCATATAATTACTGATTTGAACTGTTCTTCTTTACTGGACATCAAAGGTTTGCATGAAAAAGAGAATAGGCTTTTGAAAGTCTATTTCTCCGGAAAGGATAGAGTTGAGTTAGGTGATTTGTTTAATTTTATTACTTGCCACCCAGATGGTACAGCTGCATCATTTGTAGGCAGGGACGATGATGGTGTGAAATTGGCAACAATTTATTTTGTTGACTGTTTTGATGGGGAAGCGGAAGAATAGGAATGTGTCCGAGCAGATAATAAAAATTGTAGATGATGATGAACTCTGCTCTTCTTTCAACTGGGGCTCTCTTTGTTATGAAACGTTATTAAAATCATTGAAGATTTGTTTGAAGCCCAATGAGAATGAGAATGAGAAAGAAAAAGACAAGGATAAAGACAAGGATAGCTATACTATACTAGGCTTTCCTTTTGCTTTTTGTGTTTGGATTATGGAAATATTGCCTATTTTCCAGGAAAAACAGTTTGTGAACTTCTGAGGATGTGGGTTTCCTCGGATGTTATGTTATTGGGATATGAAATCTCCACAATATGATTCTCTGTGTAAAAAATACTTCCATAATGAAAATGTAAGTTAATCTAATTACTAGTTATTTTTTTTGTTTATGTGTTTTAGTTCTGAAAACTTATATTTTTTTTGTTATATAATAGGTGTATAAATTCATCGAGGTGGCACCATTTGTTTCTTGTGAAGAAGATGCAGAGCCTGTTAGTGTGCATGAGTCAATTTCTCAAGATCAAAGCTCAATGCCTTCTTCCACACAATTTAATGAACCCATGCTTAAGGAAATTGTTAAAGTAGGTTTTCTGTCTTTGAATAGCATTAGTTTTTTATTTGATTATTTTTTGCTTAAGAGATTTTTGTTTTGTTTTTATGGTTTTTGATTAAGAGATTATGAGAGAAGTTTAAAAAGGATCTGCAGGCTGAAGTTACTAGAATAAATCAAAAAATATCTGTATCAGAAAAAAAGATTCAAAATGATATCAAGGTAATATCATTAATTTCAGTTAGTCTTAGTTCAGGACCTTGTGTCCTTAACTTTTGAACTTGTAACTCAAAGTTAAGGACTTCCTGTCCTTAACTTTTTTACTTGTAAGTCTAAGTTCAGGACCATCTGTCCTGAACGTTTGAACATAAAATTTGAAGTTCAGAACCAAGTGTCCTTAACTTTTTAACTTGTAAGTCAAAGTTAAGGACCATGTGTCCTTAACTTTTGAACTTGGAATTCAAGAACTTGGAATTCAAAGTTAAGGACTGCCTGTCCTTAACTTTTGAACTTGAAACTTGAAGTTACGGACCTATTTTCCTTAACTTTTGATCTTGTAACTATAAGTTAAGGACTGCATGTCCTTAACTTTTGAACTTGAAACTTGAAGTTTAGGACCAAGTGTTCTTAACTTTTGAACTTGTTACTCTAAGTTAAGGACTGCCAGTCCTTAACTTTTTTACTTGTAACTTGAAGTTTAGGACTGTATGTCCTTAACTTTTTAACTTGAAACTTGAAGTTTAAGACTACATGTCCTTAACTTTCTAACTTAATTTCTTTCACAGGATTTAAAGAAAAGTCTAGGATCAAAGATTGATACTTTGTTGAAGATTTTTATGAAACCCGATGGAAGGAACATAGAGATAGAATCTATTGTTCCAATTACTAAAGATGGAGTTGATGATCATTGTGATGGTACATAACCTACGGTTACAATTAATAAAGATGCAGGTGGTGATGAATGTGATGATATGGATGTGCATGCAGAAGTTCAGTATGAAAGCGATTATAAAGATGCACATCTAGATGATGAAACTGATAATGGCACTGAAATTGGGAAAGGTTAGATATAGATTTTGAATTTTTTGTCATTGAAATTTATATTCAATAGCGTAATACATATAAACTTTTTTGTGATTACAAATATATGTAGAATCTATTGATGGAGTGGAAGTTCAAGATGTGGTAGAATGTCAAGATCAGGAAAATCCAAAAGAGACAGGAGTAATAGAAAAAATTTGTAAATGTGGACTGCAATCTCAGGATTTAGAATGTCCAATGGGAACAAGTGTCAGTGAGATTGTATGCAAATGTATAGAAGGAACATATGATATATCTACACCTCTCTCATATAAAGAGAATTTTGGAGTTCAAAATTGTGACAATCAAGGTTAGATGGAATTTTGATGATATGTTGAATGTTAGTTATAGTGAACTATTAGAATGGGTATTAATTGTAAATGTTACAGAATCTTTTGAAGGTGTAAGGGAAGAAGATGGAGTGGAGTATCAAGAGAGAAGTGGAGTACAATCTCAAGACTTAGAAAATACCCAAGGAACAAGCATAAGTGAGATTATTTCCAAATGCATAGATACAACATGTGATCTCTCTACACCTCGCTCTTACCGAAAATATTGGAAGCCAAGAAAATGCTAGTGAAGATAATGATTTAACTGGGATGATCTTGACAGTTGCAAAAGGTTAGACAGTGTTTTTTTTTTAAATTTTATACATGTTTGTTTTAATAAAAGATTAGTAACAAGTACTAATTGTGGATATTTTGCAGAATCTTGTGAAGTTGCAATTGAAGAACATGTGCAGTTGGAAGATAAAGAAAATGCAACCAATATGTCAGCTCAATTGTCTGTTGAAAAAAATACAAGAAGCAGTATGAACAAGATAAGTATTGATTGTGTCCTAAATATTATATTCATAATTGAAACTGCCAGTACATTTCAAAAATAATGTTCTTAGTTTTTGTCTCTTCATTTGACGACTTGCAGTAAACTAATGTATATATATAGTGTTGTCTGCAGAGAAAAATAAAGAAGAAGCTCTTAACCAATATAATAGGAAAATGAAGAGAGATAGTATTGGTTATGATGGTCCATCGTTTTCTATTCTTACTCCTGCTCCTCCAAGTACACAAATGAGTATTGATGAGCATTTTTCTATGGAGGTTGAAGGAAATGTTGAACAAGAGCTTGGTCGAGATAAAAGGAATAAGAAGCTTAGTTGGCATTTGAAATCTCCTTTTGAACCAGAAAGAAAAATAGGAACATCGATGGCGCACAATGAAAATACTCCCAAGAAATTCGGGCTGGATAAAATCAAAATATACTTGTACATGTATTTTTCATTATGCCAAAGATGATGCAAAATTATTGAAGAAATTCATTGTGTGGTTGGGCAAGGAGAAAAGGAAAGGTCGCAAAAAATCGTAAGTCCCTTAATTTATTTTATTATTTTTTAATTGCTTAAATTCGTGTCCTTAACTTGTAATTTTAAAATTAGGACTAAGTGTATTGATACTGAAATTCCTAAAGTTAAGTGTCCTTAACTTCTGTGATTGTAAGTCTAAGTTTAGGACTAAGTGTCCTTAACTTTTGAATTTGGAAATAAAAGTTAAGGAGAAGGTGTCCTTAACTTTTCAACTTGGAATTCAAAGTTCAGGACCAAGTGTCCTGAACTTTTGAACTTGTAAGTGAAAGTTCAGGACCAAGTGTCCTTAACTTTTGAATTTGGAAATAAAAGTTAAGGAGAAGGTGTCCTTAACTTTTCAACTTGGAATTCAAAGTTCAGGACCAAGTGTCCTGAACTTTTGAACTTGTAAGTGAAAGTTCAGGACCATGTGTCCTTAACTTCTGAACTTGTAAGTCTAAGTTCAGGACCATCTGTCCTGAACTTTTGAACTTGAAAGTCTAAGTTCAGGACCATGTGTGCTTTACTTTTGAAGTTGAAACTTGAAGTTTAGGACCAAGTGTCCTTATCTTTTCAACTTAAAACTTGAAGTTCAGGACCAAGTGTCCTTAACATTTCAAATTGAAACTCAAACTTCAGGACCAAGTGTCCTTAACTTTTGAACTTGAAAGTCTAAGTTCAGGACCAAGTGTCCTCAACTTTTGAAGTTGGAACTATAAGTTAAGAATTGCCTATTCTTAACTTTTATACTTGTTAGTCTAAGTTCAGGACGAAGTGTCCTGAAATTTTGAACTTGTAAGTCTAAGTTCAGGACCATGTGCCCTTAACTTTTGAACTTGAAACTCAAACTTCAGGACCAAGTGTCCTTAACTTTTGAACTTGAAACTCAAACTTCAGGACCAAGTGTCCTTAACTTTTGAATTTGAAACTCAAACTTCAGGACCAAGTGTCCTTAATTAGGAAATGAGGACTAACTTCTAACTTTGATATTTTCAAAATTTTCAGGGGATAAACTGATACATATGCTGATGATAACGGTGTAAAAAATAACCCATACAAATTGTATCATCAAAAAATCAGGAGCAAAATGTTCTTTCTTGAGCTTTCAGATAGTAGCTTTGTACTTGATGATCATGTTTGATAATTAGCAAGACATTTATTTTCTTTATTCTTAATTTATTATTTTTTAATTATTTTATGAATGATGGATTTGTTTTCTTTTTTGCCTTTTTATGAAGACTATTGACATTGCCCTATATTATCTGAGAAAGAAGGAATGCTACCACCCTCGCGACCACCCTTTTCGTTGCACAACTACAAATATAGTTTTTGATAACTATATGCTAGAGATATATAAGGAATTCAATGAAGATGTTACAGAGGGGTTTTGATGTGGTGATTATCAATTGGTTTCTGACACCATACGTTTGGGGTGACAATCGTAGATGTGGAATTGCTTGGACAGAAGTTGACAAAATCTTTTTTCCATGTCGGCTTCCTTCAGAAGATGATAATGCTGTGACACATTTTATTTTGGGGGTATTGGACTTGAATGCGAAAAAGATTGATGTGTATGATTCCATATATAGTGAGGCATATGAGGCAGGAATGAATCACATTGAAATGTATGCACGCGTGATCCCCAACTTGCTAAAGTTCTCACAGTTTGAGAAAAATCACAAGTCTTTTGGAAATTCATTCCACAAATTTGATATTCAATGGCAAAGATCACCACACTAAAATGGATCGTACGTGTTGTTATTTGTTATGTAATTTATATGTACTTTAGATTTATTGTTTAATTGACTCCATATCTTACATTTTTCTTAGGACTGATTGTGGTGCATTCCTAATCAAGTATGTGGAGTTGTTGATTATGGGAAATGATGTGGAGAAATTCCAACCTGAAGACATAAACGAATTTAGAAAAGAAATTGCAGCAAATCTTTGGGCATATGGAGAGTGGAAAAAAAATTCTGGTTATGATACACCACCAGAAAATGTTGGCGACGACTATGATAGTGAAAATGAAACTTGTTGTCCGAAGGAGCTGTAGTTTAGTTGTAAAGAAAGTTAGTTGTAGTTAATTTTTCGTATAAAATTGCTGTAAAGAATCCATATGAATTCTGAAATATCTTGTAAATTCCTCAAAAGACACTTTTATTTTGTTTGCATAGCATAATTTTTTGTCACAACTATGCAAAATTACAATTTCAGAAGTAATACGAAGACATCATGTTATTAATTTCTTTGTTTCTGTCAAGTATTGATTTGTCTATTTGAAATCCCTAAATTAAGTGTATTGAGCTTGTAAGTATTGATTTGTCCTTAGCTTTTGAACTTGTAAGTCAAAGTTCAGGACCATGTGTCCTTAACTTTTTAACATGAAACTCAAACTTCAAGACCAAGAGTCCTTAAGTTTTGAAATTGAGACTCAAACTTCAGGACCAATTGTCCTTAACTTTTGAACTTGAAAGTTTAAGTTCAAGACCATGTGTCCTCAACTTTTGAAATTGAATCCTTAAGTATTGAACTTGGAACTCAAACTTCAGGACCAAGTGTCCTTAACTTTTGAACTTGTACATCAAAGTTAAGGACTGCCTGTCCTTAACTTTTGAACTTTGAACTCAAACTTAAGGATTGTCTGTCCTTAAATTTTGAACTTGTAAGTCAAAGTTAAGGACAGACAATCCTTAACTTTGAACTCAAACTTAAGGATTGTCTGTCCTTAAATTTTGAACTTGTAAGTCAAAGTTAAGGACTACCTGTCCTTAAATTTTGAACTTTGATCTCAAACTTAAGAACTGTCTGTCCTTAACTTTTGAACTTGTAAGTCAAAGTTAAGGACTGCCTGTCCTTAAATTTTGAACTTTGAACTCAAACTTAAGGACTTAAGTCCTTAACTTTTGAACTTGTAAGTCAAAGTTAAGGACTGTCTGTCCTTAACTTTTGAACTTTGAACTCAAACTTAAGGACTGCATGTCCTTAACTTTTGAACTTGTACATCAAAGTTAAGGACTGCCTGTCCTTAACTTTTGAACTTTGAACTCAAACTTAAGGACTTAAGTCCTTAACTTTTGAACTTGTACATCAAAGTTAAGGACTGCCTGTCCTTAACTTTTGAACTTTGAACTCGAACTTAAGGACTGTCTGTCCTTAACTTTTGAACTTGTAAGTCAAAGTTAAGGACTACATGTCCTTAACTTTTGAACTTGAAACTTGAAGTTAAGGACTGTCCGTCCTTAACTTTTGAACTTGTAAGTCAAAGTTAAGGACTGCTTGTCCTTAACTTTTGAACTTTGAACTCGAACTTAAGGACTGTCTGTCCTTAACTTTTGAACTTGTAAGTCAAAGTTAAGGACTACATGTCCTTAACTTTTGAACTTGAAACTTGAAATTAAGGACTGTCTGTCCTTAACTTTTGAACTTGTAAGTCAAAGTTAAGAATTGCCTGTCCTTAGCTTTTGAACTTGTAAGTCAAAGTTAAGGACTGCCTGTCCTTCACTTTTGAACTTTGAACTCAAAAGAAACAAAAATAACGAATATATCAATTTGCAGAAAGAAATTTTGAAAATTCAGACATCTGCTCAAATAAGAATAATCTAAATAAATCCAATTTATAGCAAAAACTTAAAAGAGTCGATAAACATAAGTGGATATATCTACTATTCTCTATGCTTCCTTGAAAATGGATGGACTGCCGGAGATATAGACAAGCTGTTCTATTATGACCAATTCTTCTGAAACGATCACATTTGAATGTTATTTTTGATGACTCGATAACTTGAGTATTCTGTTTCTTCTGCCTTTTACCTGGTAGCACTTTGAAATCTGGAGGTTTAACAATTTTTGACTTAACTCTCTCTGGTACAATCCAAGAATCAGTATGTCCTACATGATGTATTTGTCTTTCATATGTTTTCAGCCAAGATTCCTTTAAGTACCAGTGCGAGCAAAAATTGGACTTCTTGATGTTTCTCTTCTCAATAGATGCAATTGCATGTATGCATGGTAATTCATCAAATTAAAACTGAAAACAATCACATGTTCTTTTGTTTAAGTCCACCAAGAAAGTAATTCCTTCTTCTTCAACTCTAGAACGCCATGAATCAACATGGAAGACCTTCAATGTTGAAAAATTATAAGTTAGTACATTATGTTAAATTGTATTAAAATAATAACCTAAACATAGAACATAATACTTACATTCAAAGTAAATGCTAAATCTATCTTTTTCTTCAATTCCTCTTCTACCCAACAAGAAACATCATAACAAGTTCCTTGTACTTCATTTCTTCTTTCATAAAACCACTTTTGTAGCTTCACTTGAATGAAATCCATCATTCCTAATATAGGCAGCTCCCTTGCTTCTAATAGGACAAAATTCATTGACTCAACTATGTTTGTTGTGAGGATGTCATATCTTCGTCGTGGACTACAAGAACGTGCCCACCTTTCCGGTGGTTCTTCCACCAAGTAGTCATAAGTCTTCTTATCTACTTTTGTTATATCTGACATGTAAAAGATAAAATTCTTTGCGCCTGTATACTCTTGCAGAACTTTGAAAAAGTTTTATGACCTCACTTTTTCACTTTCCTTCGCTTTAGGTTCTGCTCCAAATGATAGATACAAATCCCATGGTGGCTTTCAGGATATACCTTTGCGATGGCATATGCAATAGATTGATGCATGTCTGATAAAAAAATTAAATTCTCACGGCTCCCAATTGCATTGCGAAGCTCACTAAAGTACCACTCATAGGAATTGTTATTTTCAGATTCTGCTATTCCAAAGGCTAGTGGGAAAATTTGGTTATTTGCATCCTTTGAAACTGAAATCATTAAAACACCACGAAATTTTGACTTCAAAAAAGTTTCATCAACAACAATCACTGGTCTACAATGATTGCAACCAGATATTTGATGATCCATATGCATAAAACATATAAAGAAACCTGAAAATACAGTATAAAAGAAGATTAACAGAAGTTAAGGACAGGCAGTCCTTAACTTAGACTATCAAGGTCAAAAGTTAAGGACATGTAGTCCTGAACTTCAGGTTACAAGGCCAAAAGTTAAGGACAAGTAGTCCTGAAGTTAGACTAACAAGGTCAAAAGTTAAGGACACGTAGCCCTTAACTTAGAGTTACAAGTTATAAGTTAAGGACATGTAGTCCTTAACTTAGATTTACAAGCTCAAGAGTTAAGGAAATGGAGTCCTTAACTTAGAATTAACAAGGTCAAAAGTTAAGGACAGGCAGTCCTGAACTTCAGGTTACAAGGCCAAAAGTTAAGGACAAGTAGTCCTGAAGTTAGACTAACAAAGTCAAAAGTTAAGGACATACAATCCTTAACTTAGAGTTTCAAGTTATAAATTTAAGGACATGCAGTCCTTAACTTAGATTTACAAGCTCAAAAGTTAAGGACATGGAGTCCTTAACTTAGACTAACAAGGTCAAAAGTTAAGGTCAACATGTCCTTAATTTTTTAACTTGAAATTCTAAGTTAAGGACCAAGTGTCCTTAACTTTTTGACTGCACACATGAAAGTTTGTCCTTAACTTTATAACTGGTTAAAGACAACATGTCCTAAAGTTTATGAAATAGACTAATAAACTCTTTTTTGATTGTTTACTTGTTGTTGTCGTCTATCTTTATGTTAGTATATGTTCCCGTATTTTTACTTCTCATCATATACAAGTATGAAGACAATAATTCATAATTCTCTTCAGGAGTTCCTCTTATTAAAGAGGAAGCACGTTGAATAGCACGCCACGCCTTGTGATACCCAATGTCTAGTCCATGCAATTTTTGCATTTCTGCCATGACAAAAGCTGGTGTAACTTCAGACCTTGGGTCTCGAAGATTGTCGATAATGTAATCACTAATAAACTTTGAAGTTGCATGCCTTTGGTCAGATTTCATAGTGTTAACAGAGCAGTCATGATTTTTCTCAATCTTTACTATCTTGAACAGTGTTTAATCTTTAATTCTAAAAGCACGCACACAACACCCACACCTATCATCATTGCATTTCAACGAATATTTTGTTGAGCTTGATCTAACAACCTTGAATTCAAAATGTCCTTTAATTTCTATATTCGAAAAACAGTTAATTATACTCTTCTTTTTGTCAAATATTAATCCCTCTTTTATTTCATCCAACGAAGCATTTTCTCTTAATATCGTAGTTGGGGATTCTTTTTGTTTCGAATTTGACCTTGGTCTAGTTAGTTGAGTAGAGGTTTTTCCAGCAATTTCTTCGATTACCGATGCACTCTCTTAGACTTGAATACCCAAAGCTTGTTCGTTGTCAATCTCTATAATTATTTGTCCTTGTTACTTGAATAGAATCAAATGTTTGAAGCACCTTTTCAATTATTGATTGAGCTTCAACCATATCTATTTCCATTATCTGTTGGCATTTATTTTGATTGTCATGTTGAGTTTCTCTGTGATATGTTCAAAGGTGCTTGTTGATCCAAAAACTCTTTCCGAAATATCAACAATGAAACAACAGCCCTTGAAGAGTGAATGACTTTTTAGTAACTCTATAAATGTGTGAAGATCTAAATCTTTGGATACAAGCATTCCTTTGCTTGTTCCCAGGTTGATATCAAACCATATCACTTCTTCAAACTTTTCTCTATCCAATTCAATAACTTCGAAGATCTGTTTAATGAAATCTTCAAACCGAATTGCCTTAGGTACTAGAACAAGCTTTGTTTGATGATCAAAATACTTATAGTCTTCAGTCCATCTACCATTAAAAGGAACTATAATGCATGTTGTTTCCATCCTGCAAGTCAAGAGAATGGGAAATTGAGGACATATTTTATAGAGAAATCCTTGTATAATTAAGAATAGGTACTGTAAGTTCAGGACCAAGTTAAGGACCAAGTGTCCTTAACTTTTGAACTTGGAAATAAAAGTTCAGGACCAATTGTCCTTAACTTTTGAACTTGGAATTCAAAGTTAAGGACCAAGTGTCCTTAACTTTTGAGCTAGAAACTTGAAGTTAAGGACTGCCTGTCCTTAACTTTTTAACTTGTAACTCTAAGTTAAGGACCAAGTGTCCTTAACTTTTGAACATGTAAGTCAAAGTTCAGGACCAAGTGTCCTTAACTTTTCAACTTGAAACTCAAGCTTCAGGACCAAGTGTCCTTAAATTTCGAACTTGGAATTCAAAGTTAAGGACCAAGTGTCCTTAACTTTTGAACTTGAAACTTGAAGTTAAGGACTGCCTGTCCTTAACTTTTTAACTTGTAACTCTAAGTTAAGGACCAAGTGTCCTTAACTTTTGAACATGTAAGTCAAAGTTCAGGACCAAGTATCCTTAACTTTTCAACTTTTCATTCGAACTTCAGGACCAAGTGTCCTTAACTTTTGAACTTGGAATTCAAAGTTAAGGACCAAGTATCCTTAACTTTTCAACTTTTCATTCGAACTTCAGGACCAAGTGTCCTTAACTTTTGAACTTGGAATTCAAAGTTAAGGACCAAGTATCCTTAACTTTTGAACTTGAAACTTGAAGTTAAGGACCGCCTGTCCTTAACTTTTTAACTTGTAACTCTAAGTTAAGGACCAAGTGTCCTTAACTTTTGAACTTGAAACTTGAAGTTAAGGACCGCCTGTCCTTAACTTTTTAACTTGTAACTCTAAGTTAAGGACCAAGTGTCCTTAAATTTTGAACATGTAAGTCAAAGTTCAGGACCAAGTGTCCATGACTTTTCAACTTGAAACTCAAACTTCAGGACCAAGTGTCCTTAACTTTTTCAAAACAATTTGCAAAACTATGACAATATGTTCTTAATATTCAGAAGAACAACAAATTGTGTCCTAAACTTTTTCAATTCAATTTGCAAAATTAGGACACTATGTCCTTAATATTAGTAACAACGGTCATGTTAAGGACACCAAATCCTTAACATTACGTGCTCAATTTTTATAGAATTATCACAGGGCGCGATGTCCTTAACCTTATCAATCCAAAAATTCAAAAAAAAAAAAATCAAATTCCTAATAACGGAATAAAAATCAATTGAAACACACAAAAACATAACTTACTATAAATTTATGTCGATTTTCCGACGAAAAAGTTGAATTCTATAGTTTCAAATTGGAAGAGAAGATTCTGCAATTCTATAGTTTGAAATTCGATGATCACAGTCTCTGTTGCTGCTGTAGTTAGTTACGTGCTGCTGCTACTGCTGATTGTTAATAAAAGCGTAGATATAAGTTATAGTAGAAGCGTATTTTTGTCCAGTCAGGTAAAATTTTATTAAACGAGTGGCTAAAGACTAAAGACATTTAAAATACCGGCTTTAAAGTGAAGAAATGTGGTTTTAATGGCTATTTGTGCACATCCCCCTTGGTTGAATGCTGAGTTATTTATCCAAAGGAATATGGATTGATTTTCACTTAGTACTTCTTCTTTTTTTCACTTTATTAGTAGTTTACCCATATCCTAGGTCCGCATGTGAACCTCAGTGAAGTTTTTTTTAAAGTCATGAAGTAATTAACATTTAATCAAATATAATAAGTCTTTAACAAAACATCTAAGCACACCAAAAAAAAAAAAACACAAGTTAGTAAACAACCAAATTAAAATAGAATAAGATTAAGCATCGACCTGGTTTATGGTTCTGGTGAGTGGTGGCGTGCTTAAGTTTGTGGCGCAATAAAGCGAGAAACTGGGGGCTGGGGCGATGAGATGTGGTGAGCCAAAATAAACTGATAGTACGGTTCCATTCCTCCAGTATGATCGGAGTGAGTGCCTCCCGGCGACAACAACACCGGTCTTTGAATCAGGCCACCTCCAATTCATACGATCGACGCACTAATTTGGACCATCTTATGGCAGTATTTTATTTTGTAACACTTTTTGGCTATAAAAGAATTAGAGAGAATGAGAAGTAAAAAGTGTAGTTGTTATAAAATAAAAGCAATATCGCAAGAACTATGTAATTAACTAGAACGTAACATAAGAAGGGAATAATAATAATATTAGAAGGAAGATTTCTTTTATTTCAGTTGTATCGAATAGGTTCATCAATGAACCTATTAATAGAAATATTTATTTGTTATAAAACCAATCCAAAACCTGTTATAAATACATAATCAATCCAAAACCTATTATGAATACAGAACCAATCCTAAACCTTTTATGAATACAAAACCATTCCAAAACCTGTTATGAAAGACATCCATCATTGCAAGTGGATGAATTCACTTGCACGATTTATAACACTCCCCCTTGAATATCCATTAACAGATAATGTGCCTCATTAAAACCTTATTAAGAAAAATTCATCGAGAAATATCCTAATGAACGAAAAAAGTACACATATCTGTCGCACCCCATTTTCTCGCGAAAGCGGGATTTGACATGTTACAACTTTTTTAAATGGAAGATGGGGTGTTAAAAGAAGAGAAGAGTCTCCACCTAACGATTTTGAGGTGCGATAGGGAACCTATTATGCAAATAGCTCTGTTTGACTAGTCAACACCACCAAAGATTGGGTAAGGGCTCAAATTATCTCAAAGAGAAGGTGTTAGGCACTCTTCGAGGTCCATAATTGTGGGTCTCGGTCGAACTTAAGACTATATGGATTATAATTTAGGCAAGATAAACAAAGAGGGTAAGCGTCAAAGAAATTTATTATAACACAACTAAGGGTTACAAGGATATAACTATAACGGTCTATATTAGATGACTAAATGTATAAATAAAGGGGGGGGGGGGGGGGGGTGGTCCTAAATTTTTTAGCCTAGAGGATTACTCCATGCAACATAAATAATACTTCACAACTCCCTTGAGGTAGGGAGTTACACATATTATTCAGTGGGCACAAACTATCATCTCCTGCTAGCCGATTACTATGTTAAAGTTGTTTACCTAAATGCACTATAATTCAGTTCTAAGTCGTACCTTATGCGTGCACTACCCGTCCCATGCCTACGGTCCAGGAGGCATTGGACCTCTATTTGGGTGGTTCTAGACTTTATTTAGGCTGCTCAAAATGATAAAACTAGGCGACATACAAAACAAGTTGGACTTCAGGTAAGGACAATTAAGGGCTCAAGTTAGCCTCCACACTTAAACAACAAATGTACATGTCACACCTCTTTTATGTCCCACAACCCTATTACGAGGTTGAGAAAGAGTTTTTCCAATCGAAGTGACGTTTTGAAAAGGGATTATTTATTATTTAGAGTCGCCACTTGGAATTGAGTTTTGGTGTTCCAAGCCACCTTTTATCTTGAATCCCTTAACAAAGGATGGTTTGACTCTTAATTTATGGTCTACGAAAACAAAAGACTGAATAAGGAATTCTCTTGACCGAGGGCAAGGTGTAAGGCACCCCTCGAGTCCCGCGGTTCTAGCACGGTTGCTTTATTGACTCATGTAAG